>JAJJWW010013493.1:0-20575 GCA_023531295.1 Papaver armeniacum
ATTGGTGTAGCACCGCTGATTTGGTGATGAAACCTTGGTCGATTTATGATTCACGGGTTAGGGCCTAAGAAAGGAAATCCGTTTTAGCGCAGACATTCGTTCGTTAGTTTAAGAAACAAACAAAATAGACCCGGGTCTAATGATAAAATTTTGTCTATGAGCTTTCACGAAAAACAAAATTTTATTTTTTAAATATGTGAGATTTCACAAAGTGGAATAAACTCTCGTTTCAAAGGTGGATGCTCGTACGAGAGATTTTTTTTTTTTGAACAGTCTGTTAGTAATAAAATTTTGTTTATGAGCTTTCATGAATTTTTTTATCTCTGAGCTTTCAGAAATCTTTGAAAATATACTCTCACTTCAAAGACAGATGCTCGCGAGGGAGAAAATATATATATATATCATTTTTTTCAAACTTACGTGAGTTTCACGTTAAATATATATATTTTTGTAAAACCAATGTTTTTGATTTTGAACAACTGTTGAAAGTAGACAATTATACATGGTGAAATAATGTCTGTATGTAAGTTTTCACAATTGTAGAATGGATGTCTGTCCAATTTTTTTAAAAACCAGTGGATGTTAAAATTCACGTGACTTGTTCACGGTTTTATGAACATCAAGTCATGATTTTGAATAATAAATTTTGCTCGTCTTTGCAGGTTTGAAGGAACGAGCGAGTTTTCAAAATTCTCTGCCGTTATAATCACTATAGCTAGTGAAATCGTAAATAGGTAAGAGTTGGATTGTTACCGTTTTTGTTGCGTGTTTGTTATTGGTATATCAATGACTCCATGTCTTTCGCCTCAGGTAGTGGTGACTTATGGTTACAACCACTCTTTTGGCTCTTCCGGGAAACGTTCCAAAAATATCAAGTCAAAGATGAAGACTTTTGCATATGCTCATACCGAGGTAAATCAACCTTTGAGAATCGGAAAGTTGACACATTGTATGCCTCTCGATCATCTGGGAGTCGTCCTCATCAGCAGAAGCACCGCCGACTTCAAAGAAGTGATACTATCGGCTCAAGATGAAGTTCGGATTTGCGTTGATGGTGTAGCTCCTGATCCAATGTGGATGAATGAAGAATTTTGTCATAATTCATCAGAAAATTCAGAAGTTAGGTCTTCATTGAAATTGATGTAGAATCTTCTTCCGATGTCGGATTTTTGTGATCTACCCATGTTTCTTCATCCCCAGAGAATTTCCAAGCTTTTTCAAAGAATATTTTCGGATTTTGAGCACGTTTAAGGTCCGATATTGACGAAACAGTAAATTTCCAGGAGGTTTTTAGGAAATTTTCAGCTGTCATGCAGTCCAAAGTTTTGGCCACATCTTTTTGATCGTTTCTCCAATTGCCGTGAATTTTGGATATGTTGTAGAGGACATCCATACGAAGAGAATGGTACATGACTTATACATAAATTCTTCACCAATTTCTCCCATGTCGCTGCTTTGTGCGGGAAAGTGTAAAATCATCTCAGACGAGCTTGTTGTAAAACACTCATGTTGTGTCTTTAGATCATTCGCTTGTGTCTTAAACGGTTGGTGAAGGATTTTAATATCATTGAGTCATTTGATATCAAGACCCCTTGATTGATACATGAGCATGGTGCTTGCAGTGGCGTCTTGTTTCTATCAGTCGTAGAAACATCACTTGAAAACCACGGTCACAAGACCATAAGGCGAGGTTGCTCTCAAGAGGGGATGATGTAATGACCATGGTTGCATGTCCCGGTAGTAGTTCCTATTAAGATGAATGATTAGCACTGGAGAGCCCGGCGCCACGAGTCTTGGACTGTGAAATTGATCTTCATGATCGGTGGGCCGTCAGTTTGAGTATTTTGTTAAATCTCTCCTTTTCGTTTTTCCTTCTTGTACGGCAAGACCGGTGTTTGAGGTGAAAATAGTTTCTGCTGATTTCGGTAATTTTGGGTGTACGGGTGAGAAACAATTTAAACCCTAAATAATGTACTACAAGGGAGTACTTTAGATTCGAGAGATCAATCTGTACAAGTCCGGCCTAAACCAAGAAATGGCCATTCCAGACTTGCTTCGGTCACAAAGTGAAGGAGAATGGGTTGGTTTTGAGGAGGGAAGTAAGGAAAGTGATGAGACCAGAATAGTTTATTCTGGAAGAGTAGTTGTGTTACTCGACTTGTATCGAGGAAAAGTGGGAAGGCTAACAAATGGTAAGCTAGTAAGTATTTACTGAGTATTGTGTATTCCCGAATGAACTTGTTGTTCTGTGGAAATAGGTAAGACCTATTTATACAATTCGAAGTGAAACATACCCTGGTCTCATTAAGGAATGGAAAAATGGGTAAGTAAATTGGAGGAGGTGGTAACCGTATGCATGGAATTTGATGTTCCATAAAATCGTTAACGCATGGAATTAATGTTCCATAAAAACATTAACGTATGGAATTGATATCCCATGAACGTTTCACTTTTAACTCCCTGTATTTACTAACGTCTCACCCTTATGACGGGCGTAGTGTACGCCGCACGCTGTAAACCGCCAAACCAATACCCAAAGAGGATCCCCCAGTTTGTGATATGTGTTGAAATCTCGAATGTTTTTGTGGAACACATGTAGCATAGGGTTGTTGCCTGGCAAGTCGAGCTCGGGAGACTTGGTAGCTTGGTGACCTTCGACGGTCGAGATTTTGTATCTTAAGAGGAAAGGTAGCCGTTGATCTTTGCATGCTTTCGTTCGTTGGTGGCCACATAGGGAAGGCCAGCATGGTGGCGCGACTAGGTTAGCATGTCATTGGCATGGCATGGTGGGAGCGGCTAGGTTGGCATGCCATTGGCATGGCAGTGGTGGCGATGGTATGACTAGGTTGGCATGCCGTTGGCATGGTGTGGCCAAACTTAGGTTTTCGGGCTAAAGGTTACCATGCGTCGTGATAACCTTGGAGGACTAGGATTTGCTCACGATATTGAAGGGGGCCGATCGATTGTCGCATGCCTTCATTTTGGTAGCCGCGTAGGGAAGGCCAGCATGGTGGCGCGGCTAGGTGTGTTTGGCATGTGGGGCCAAGGGTTTGGTAACCCGTTGGCACAGGGGGCGGCTAGCATGGCTAGGTGCGGTTTGACCTGGCATGTGGGGCCAAGGGTTTGGCAACCCGTTGGCACATGGTGCAGCTAGCATGGCTAGGGCCAAGGCAAGGTGTGGCTTGGCTTGGCATGTGGGTCCAAGGGTTTGGAAAGCCGTTGGCACATTATGCGGCTAGCATGGATAGGTGTGGTTTGGCTTGGCATGTGGGGCCAAGGGTTTGGCAAGCCGTTGGCACATTGTGCGGCTAGCATGGCTAGGTTCCAAGGCAAGGTGTGGCTTGGCTTGGCATGTGGGGCCAAGGTTTTGGCAAGCCGTTGGCACATGGTGCGGCTAGCATGGCTAGGTGCGGTTTGGCTTGGCATGTGGGGCCAAGGGTTTGCCATGGGCGCACGGCGTGGCTAGCTTGGATAGGTGCGGTTTGGCTTGGCATGTGGGGCCAAGGGTTTGCCATGGGCGCATGGCGTGGCTAGATTGGCTAGGTGCAGTTTGGCTTTGCATGTGGGGCCAAGGGTTTGCCATGGGCTCATGGAGTGGCTAGCTTGGCTAGGTGCGGTTTGGCTTGGCATGTGGAGCCAAGGGTTTGCCATGGGCGCATGGCGTGGCTAGCTTGGCTAGGTGCGGTTTGGCTTGGCATGTGGGGCCAAGGTTTGGCATGACCAATCTAGGTTCGTGACCAATCTAGGGCTTTGGGCCAAAGGTCGTTTGGTAACCTCAGACGGCTAGGATTTGCTCCTGGGATTGAAGGGCGACCGTTGGTTGTCGCACGCCTTCATTTTGGTAGCCGCGTAGTGAAGGCCCCGATGAGTGGCGCGGCTAGGTTGGCATGGGGCCATGGCAAGGTGCATTTGGCATGGCGCGGTAGGTGTGGCTTGCATGGTTTTCCATTGGCACAGGGGTGCATCTAGCATGGTTGGCATGCCTGGGCGCGGTAGGTGTGGTTGGCATGGTTTGCCATTGGCACAGGGGTGCATCTAGCATGGTTGGCATGCCTGGGCGCGGTAGGTGTGGCTGGCATGGTTTGCCATTGGCACAGGGGTGCGACTAACATGGTTGGCATGCCTTGGCGCGGTAGGTGTGGCTGGCATGGTTTGCCATTGGCACATGCGGTGTGAGAATTAGGGTTTTGGCCTGTTGAAACCCTAATTAGCATTAAAAAAAGGTACCTTGGTAATTTTCTTGCAGACAAATTAAAGGGTTCAATAAATGCGCTTGGTTTGGACACTATTACTCAAGTTCTGTGACGTCACTGTCTGACTAGGGTTTTAAAATTTTACCCCTAAGCTAAAGACCACCATCAACATTAAGACCCCCTTAGCTCGAGCAGTGCCTTGTTGCGAGGTAAGCATATGATGGTGACGGACAATGACGGAATCAAGGCGTAAATCATTCAAAGATGGTCGGGAAAATCCAGAGCTAACCTTTTTGAGAGGTGAAGAGAGTTTTTTCTTCCCGTGTTGGAGGCCCTGCATAAGTTGTACTGGGGATGCAGACCGTGGAGTGGTGAGACAAAAGTTGCTGGCTTGGTCTGGCCGTACATCACTGAGGCAAAACGGGCGCAGTCTTGGAAGGCAAAGCGTAATGGACGGCTTGGCACGTGGGGCCAAGAGGTGGCATGGTCTTAGGAAGGCAAGCATGGTGGATGGCTTGACACGGTTGCTATTTGTGGCAAGGAGAGTTCATGATCCCACGTTTGACAGCCTTGCATAGATCTTATTCATGTAGACCGTGAAGCGGTGAGGTGAGAGGCGTGACTTAATCTGTCTTCTCATCATCTTGGCTGGGTTAAGGAACATCATAATGTTTGCTCGACGAGTTGTTGGTGTCGGTGTGGCAAGCCATGGCATGGACAACCTGGCATGATACGGCCTGCGATAGTGGAGTGGACGGCTTGGCATGTTGCGGCCATGGCAAGGCGTGGTCCGGTGAGACGAGGTGTGCACAACTTGAGGAGGCAAAGCATAGCGGGCGGCTTGGCGTGTGGGGCCAAGGCACGGCGTGAGCGGTCTTGGGCGTGGAAATTGGTCTTTGCGGGACCAGTTTCTTCTTTTCCGTTCTTGGCTCAAAATAGGAAATCCTTTCCTTGTTCAAACTCCCAAGTACCATGTATATATAAAAGGAGGTAGGATTCTCTTTCGTTTCATGCCTATTTTTTTTTTTTTATCCAGTGTGTGGTAGCGATAAAAGCAAAGCGGACAAGCAAATCCTAGGTATGTCTTCCAATACTTCTTTTTTAACTTGTTTTCTCTTTTCTTTTATGTTGGTGTAAACCTTAGTTGTAGGCGTACCTTTTCATGACCTTGTGGAAAATGTTGGTGTGAATCCTAGCCGTAGGTATATTTTGCACGAGCTTGTAGTAGTACTTAGGCATGAATACCAAGTAATGGTGTCGCCTCAACTCACTGTACAAAGTAAGCACGCGATAGTAATTGCCATCTCTTCCCCACGAAAACCTAGTTTTTAGGGTTTACTCCTTGTTTTGGTGTGGCCGTGTGCATGGTTACCATGGTGGGGCGCACCTCCTCGGTCGGACAAGAATTTTATGCTGCAGAGTACGACTTTGAAACAAACTGGCTTGCTTCTTGGAAGGAAAAATAATTTCCATGCAATTTACGTAATAATTTCTCTTCGTATTGTTCCATTGTAGTAGTTTGGAAGGTGAAAGTAGCGTGGGAGAGTCTTCATTATGATGTCACTTGAGAAAAGTTCTGCCATACTTAAAGATGTTGACAATTCAAAGCCAAACGTAGATGATGAGTTCTTCACGACATCGGCCACGGTTAAGAGAAATCACCCCAAGTATGTGTAGATTCTTCTGATTGATTCGGAAAGTGAGGGAGAAGACCGATCGGTTCGGACAGGAGGCGTAATAAGGTTTTGCCTTCAGAGGAAATAATATCATACCTCTCCTATTGAATTTAAAATCTCTGTGAGTCTGTTGTGTCCCTTCGAGAAATGGATGCGGTTTATGATGATCCAGGAGCATGTAAAAACCAATTTGACCAAGGCGCAGATCGTTGGTGATGTTGCGGCTTTCGCAATGCTCCAGATTAGGAAAGATATTCCAGGCCTAGTTGTTTTTGTTTCCAGATGGTGTCCGGACACCCACACGGCCGTATGCAGGTGGGGTGAAATGACCATCTCCTTGGAGAGCGTGGATGTGTTGCTAAATCTTCCCGTAATTGGAAACCTCGACGTTAGGTTGTCTCTGGAGATGAAGAAGAAATGCGCGCAGCCCTAGTTGCGAAGTCAAATGGATTCGTTCGAGAAAGAAAACGAGACGAAGTGCTTCTATGACTGGTGGGTGTCTGGTGGTTCTGACGAGTTGGGGTCGAACCAGAAGAATAGCATACTTCATGTCGCGGCGTTCTTGGCTCTTTGGTTATCCAGAGATATTTTTGATGACGGCTCCGGTAAGAAGGAAATAAGGCAGGAACTTATCAAGTCTGAGTTATAGACGCATGCACTGGAGCCCATGGACGAAAATTAACCGTGTACGAGTTGTCAAGAAATCCAACCAGGTTCGAGCCATTCTTTGGACGCCTATTCGACCCAGCGCTTGGTATCCACGGAGCCACCCCAAGACTCAGTAAGTACAACCAACGGTTTTGGGGCGTACTTCTCGAAGTGCTCCCACAGCCATGCCTGAAGAAAGGCGGCATGAATGTACGAATCCACTTTCATATATCCGTTTGAAGCACACATATCCGAGACCAGCTGATCCAAGTGTGCGTACAGAGAACCAAGAAACAAACCGCTAATAGGGAGAACGACGCCTTTTGCATCGGCTAAGGTTTGTAGCTAAGGGATGCATTTACCTTAATGAATTAAACCAACACCTCCTCCGTATATGTCTTATTGATATTTTTACAAAGGAAAATTCATGAGATGTTTGCCATGCATCCACTCCCACTCAAGTGATGCATCCATGGGTAAATAACATAGCGACGATGATGCTTCCTTAGGTAAACATCATCAATTTCCAACTAACACCTCCTCCCTATCTTATTAACATTTCTATAAAGAAAAATTCGGGAGATTTTTGCCATACATGATCCTTTGCCCATGTTCCGAACATGTCTTTGTCTTCTAATAAAGAGGATCTGAGTGTTGGAGAGATAGTGTTCATGCGAAGCTGCACGCCCTGGTCATGTACTTGTTCCCGATGCTAGTTCTCTTGCGTCGGGTCAAAGTCTCCCTTTTCTGCTTGCGGAACGAAATCCATCAACAACCTCCAAATATAACATATTTTGGAAGGATGAGTTTCTTGCTATCCATGGATTCGTGAATGATGTGGTAGAAAATTGTCGCGGTAAGCCTTCTCCTGCAATTTTAGCGGAACATCCATTGCTGAGGGATCCAAAGCGAAAAATCCGTTAGTCCGAATGCGAGATAGTCCCCAAGTGAAGGAGCGAAGATCTAAAAGCCGTCTTTGGTGGTTTTGATCGGACCGATGGCTCTCCCGACTTTTAGCTATTCCAATATTCGAGTACGTATAATTTCCTTCCTGATTCATTCGGATTGCGTATATCTTTGTCTCATTTCTGAGTGTCTGTTCTTGTGCCTTGCCTAGGGTCTTAGCAGCGTGAACGCCTTTACTAAACTTACACGTAGTCGAAAACGCACCTTTTTGAGACGGAAGGCGGCGATGCGAGCCTACCCATGCGAGAAGGGAACTTAGAGAAGGATGAAAGCTCGAGTCCAGAGAGGGCGAGAGTAGTTCTTCCGATAGCAGTGCTGAATCTTCTTCTAGTCGGTCTGAAAGCGAATCAGTGAGTCTTCTCCATGCTCTTATTCTTCCTCTCCCTTTAAAAAAAAAAGAGTGTCTAAGCCATGATATCACAGAGCGAATAGCTGGTTCTGAAGACGAACTTGAGATGGAAACTGGTGAAGACACGGCTTTGTCTATAGCCGTGTTAGCTAAGCCTGGTGGCTTTGAAATAGAGGCCGGTCAAGATGGAAGAGTTGTTGTGACTCAGATAGCGGAGATTGATCACGTGAATGTTGGCGAAATTGTTATTAGGAATCCTTCGCCATTCGATGCGATGTGAGCGCTACCTTTGTTCCTCCATACACAGGTTCCTTATCAGGATCACGTGTTGATTGGGGATTTAGCGTGCCCGCCTAAACATGAGGTGTTATATACCAAGATATGGGAAAGCTACGGTCATATTGCCATGACCAAAGAAAATTACTAGCCGATACGCGTTGGTCAAGCGTGTGGAGGAAGCCTTGTCTTCGATTGACAACATCGCGACGTGGATTTGGTCATACGGTTTAGGACGTAATCTCGATTTGGAGGTTCCACCGTGACATGTGCATAAAGTTCGAGTTCAATGCTCCTTAGTTCGTTGACGGTTTCTACGAGGTTGAAAAGTTGCTGGCCCAAACACACTACACCAAAACCAGGATTTTGTAACGGTAAACTGACTGTCACGGTTTATTTTTCGATCACCGATACACCTGTGATAAGTCATGCAACAATTATAAGTGTTGTTAAATTACGTATTCAGTGATAATGATTAGGAATATTAAATATTTTTATTAGTAACAATAATATTTGTTGACAATTATCCAGACAATCACAATTATAATCTAAAATGATGTTTCCACCCAAAAATTTCACCACATCTAAAACAACCCCAAATTAGTAACACTTAGGATTTTTTTGTCACTACTTTGCAACATTTATATAAAATAACAATTTTATTTAATTTCTAAAAATCAATATTGATTTTTTATTTTTTTTATTTTCTTAATATTAGAAAACGAGGATCAAGACCAAATCAACAAGTCATGACTTTGTAGGAAAATTTGACTTGGACAAATACCAACCTTTTCTCTCGATTTTGTCGACAACCACAACAAAAATAACGCCTCTGAAGAGCGTGAAATGACCAAACTACCCTTATCGGAATAAGTGTAATAAAAATTTCGAAGACTGTGAAAATGACCATATTACTCTTAAAATGACCATACTACCCTTATCGGAAATAAGTAAAGTAATTCTTACAGACTATGAAAATGACCATATTACCCTTATTAGAAAAAAAAGTGCAATAAATATTATACATACTGTGAAAATGACCATACTACCCTTATCGGAAATCAGTAAAGTAAGTCTTACAGACTGTGAAAATGACCATATTACCCTTATTGGAAAAAAGTGCAATAAATATTATGGAAACTGTGAAAATGACCATCCTACCCTTATCGGAAATAAGTAAAGTAATTCTTACAGACTATAAAAATGACCATATTACCCTTATTAGAAAAAAGTGCAATAAATATTATATAGACTGTGAAAATAACCATACTACCCTTATCAGAAATAAATAAAGTAAATGTTACAGACTGTGAAAATGACCATATTACCCTTATTGGAAAAAAAAAAGTCGATAAATATTATGGAAGCGTGAAAATGACCATACTACCCTTATCGAAAATAAGTTAAGTAATTCTTGAATTTGTGAAAATGAGCATATTACCCTTATTGGAAAAAGTGCAATAAATATTATGGAGACTGTGAAAATAACCATACTACCCCTATCGAAAATAAGTAAAGTAATTCTTAAAGACTAAGAAAATGACCATATTACCCTTATTGGAAAAGGTGCAATAAATAATATGGAGTGAGAAAATGACCATACGTAGCCTTATCGAGGAAATAAATAAAGTACATGTTACATCTTTGTGAAAATGACCATATTACCCTTATAGGAAAAAAGTGCAATAAATATTATGGGCTGTGAAAATGACCATAGTACCCTTATCGGAAATAAGTAAAGTAATTCTTACAGACTGTGAAAACGACCATATTACCCGTATTGTAAAAAAGTGCAATAAATTTTATGGAGACTGTGAAAATGACCATACTACACTTATCGGAAATAAATAAAGTAATTCTTACAAACTATGAAAATGACCATATTACCCTTATTGGGAAAAGGTGCAATAAATATTATGGAGACTGTGAAAATGACCATATGTTGTATCCCTGTGTATGAGAGAGAGTGCCCTTAGCACCCTATATGTCAGTCCTTAGTAGTAGTATGGTTAGTAGTATATAACTTAGGAGTGAGTGCCTTTATCAGTGTAAGGGAGGGTTAGATGAGAACCATTTGGCTTAGTCATGGTCGTTGGATTAGTTTGGCAACTTAGCCTTATAAAGGTTTGAGTCAGTCTGTACTGGAGGAGAATCGAATATCAATTATCAAATAGAACTTGTTGTTCATGGTTGTGTTCCTTGTGAACTCGAGTTGCTTTGAATCGTTTGATTTAGGAGGTGTTTATCACCAATTTTTTATCTTTTGCTTGTTTAATTGTTGTAGGGATACAACAATTGGCATCGGAGCCGATTACATCTATAAAATTTCTTCAATTTTTTTTTTCTATCATGGATTTAATAGATGAAAAATGGGTTGAGATGAATGGAAAGATAATACCTATAATGAAGTTGGAAAGGATAGTAGCAGAGAAATTAGATGTTTGCTCTAAGTGGCATTGGTATTATTTGACAAACAAGGACGCCGTAGATCGAGATCGCAGACTACAGAGGTGGTTAAAAATGCTAACCAAGGCTTTTGATAGGGTGACATCACTCATGATTATTAGGAATACTTCTTCCTCATATCCATCTCCTTGCAGAATGAAAATCGATTCTACAGCTGTTGATGAATTTTCAGACTCCGAATTGATTCCTTCTTATTTCTTTGAAGATGTTTCAACTGTGGTTAATTCAATTCCTTCAGCTGTCGACGAAGAAAAAGGTTCTCTCAATTTAGGGTTAATTTCCTCAATTTTCTTTCATGAGAAAAGAACGATTTATGCAATCGGTGAGAGTTCTCAGTATGAACAAGTGAAGAAAAATGTTGATATTAAAGTCACCATATCCAGTGAGTTCAGTATTTGGGAAGTGTACCGGTTCGCAAATGGCGGCGTGAATGACTTTAGTGTGCAAAATTACCTCAAAATTTTGGCAGAGGAGCAGGAAGGTGTTGAATGTTTGAACGAATTGTTCTTTCTCCTGACAAAATTCAAGGTATGCCTTGTTTGCACATCCAACTTGATGATTCTCGCTTGTTATTCGATCGAGGTAAATGGGCTGATAGATTGATTCTTCAATTAATTCTTAGATTTGGGTATAAATCAAATTTTTCTTCTATACAATTGATTGTTCCTTCGAGTGTTATTAATGATCTTTGAAATTGTTGATAAGAGGAAGCTGTTTGTTCAAATTCCAGATAGAAATAGAGTTTTCAAACTTGTTTTGGCATGGAAGGTTAAAATTGGGAAGGCACAGGAATTGTTTGTTAATATGCCTGAGAATGTAGCTTGTAAGTTGGGCGTGTGAGTTCGCTTGTTGGATATATGATCGTGGCAAAATGTTCGGTATTCTTAAAGGATATTTTTCTGCTTGTTGCATGATTTTGTAGGGAGTTCTTGGAGTGTGAGAGATGTCAACTGGATTGATATGAGTTGTCTTTCGTTTTTGTGTTGGGATACAAATTGTTACTATCAGAAACTTGCAGAGACTCTCATAAGAAACCAAAGTTTGGTGTTTCTTAAGGATGGTACCACATGTGAAGGCAGTCAAGGTAGTGGTGGTGTAAATGAACATAAAGCTGAACCACGACTTGTTTTACTGGAAGTTGCACAAGGTTTACCAACTGCTGAATTTTCTCAACCACCTACTTACTGTCGCAACAATATGATTGTTTTGAACAGATTTGGTTCCCATCAATATTTCCTTCTCTGCTACAGTTATGAGTGGGATTTAGTATATCATGCAGGGGAAGATTCTATAGGTATCGCCAATTATGTAAGAAGGTTGAGCACTCAAGTCTTGCTCATGGTACTTCATATTGTAAATATATTGGTGTGGATAGAGTACTTGAAATGGAAATTCAAGTTGTTTTCAACTGGTTTTTGGAGTGAGAGACGTATTGATGGGGCAGTATATTTCTCAGTTTTGGGCATTGGCGAAAACTGGACTTATAAGAGCACTGTGTTCTGCAAGGCTAAGATCCATCATCAACTTGAAGCCATTCTCATAAGATTACTTAGTTGGAACTTAGCTATTGCAACTGGACTTGATTGCAAAGTGTTCTGCAAGACTGCTACGGCCCCTAATCTGTTTGTTGACATTCATATTGGGCTGACTTTGATACATAAGCAGTGTAGTGGAATCAAGCTAGAGAATTCATACTTAAATGGCAAGACCAAGAAAACCATTAATTCCGTGGTGACATAGGGTTGCTCCACTTAGCTCCATCTTTCACTAGAGCTACAGTATCAGCAGGACTTTCTATTACTTATACTGAATTAATGGTCCAGAAAGTGGTCATACGGTACATGCTTGTTAAGATTCATCTTCAGACTGAACTCGAGGTAGAGGGTCCAAAGTTAAAGGCATTCAACCTTAAGACAAGCACTAAGTGGCCTGATCAGGATATACCATCTCGGAGATGCAATCCAGCAACAACCATTGGAAGTGCTCATAGAGTAATACAAGCTGACATTGAGGTGAATTCCGTGGTGATCAGTGTAGCTTATACTTGGATCATGAAGTTTTGTAAGTGGACGACAATTCTAGTGAATGGCATGGGAGCCGGTGACTTGCTGATGGAGCTTAATACTCAGATTATAGAGCAATGGGGCCATGAAGAGTGGGGGTTATTCAAGCTCACGCAACTTGCTGATGAGGCAGTGATAACTGTACAAGTCAATGGGGCAGGACGACAAGAGGCGGCATTAGAGAATTTCGCTTTACTTCAGCCGGAAAGAGAATAGTACTTCTTATTCAGGACAGTCGGGCGCAGTGTGGGTCACACACCTGCCGTTTTGGTTGTTGCTCTTACTTATCTTTGCAACAATAATTACGGAGGATATCGTGGAAAGTATGGTGTATTGAGGCTTCCAAAATATCTGAATTGTATTAAGTTCTCGACATCATTTGTGCTGATACGTACTCCTGACTCAAGCTCGATTCTCACCGACAACTATGTAAAGGAAGCTGATAATGAACTCTGCCCAGTGCAACCCTACCTTCTCGATTCACATGGTCACTGGTGATCAAATTCTTCATCCTTGAGGACAAGGATGTTTTCAAGGAAGGGTGGAATGTTGTATCCTTTTGTGTATGAGAGAGTGCCTTAGCACCCTATATGTCGATCCTTAGTAGTAGTATGGTTAGTAGTATATAACTTAGGAGTGAGTGCCTTTTATCGAGTGTAAGGGAGGTTAGATGAGAACCATTTGGCTTAGTCATGGTCGTTGGATTAGTTTGGCAACTTAGCCTTATAAAGGTTTGAGTCGATCATCTTTGGAGGAGAATCGAATATCAATTATCAAATAGAACTTGTTGTTCATGGCTGTGTTCCTTGTGAACTCAGATTTGGCCTGAATCGTTTGATTTTGGAGGTGTTTATCACCAATTTTATCTTTCTGCTTGTTTAATTGTTGTAGGGATACAACACCATACCACCCTTATCGAAAGTAAGTAAAGTATATATTACCGATTATGAAAATGACCATATTACCCTTATTGGAAAAAAGTGCAATAAATATTATGGAGACTGTGAAAATGACCATACTACCCTTATCGGAAATAAGTAAAATAAATATTACCAATTGTGAAAATGACCATATTATCCTTGTTGGAAATAAGTGGAATAAATATTATGGAAGACTACATGAAAATGACCATACTACCCTTATCGGAAGTAAGTAAAGTAAATATTATATACTGTAAAAATGACCATATTACCCTTACAGGAAATAAGTGTCATAAATATTTGTGATCTTTTTTATGGCACTTATTTCCAGTAAGGGTAATATGGTCACTTTTATTCCATTTTTTTTTTCCAATAAGGGAAATATAAATATTTTCGCATACTGTAAGAATTACTTTACTTATTTTCGATAAGGTTAGTATGATCATTTTCACAGTCTACATAATATTTATTGCACTTTTTTCTAATAAGGGTAATATGGTCATTTTCACAGTCTGTAACATTTACTTTACTTATTTCCGATAAGGGTACTATGTTCATTTTCACAGTCTCCATAATATTTATTGTAGTTTTTTTTCCAATAAGGGTAATATGGTCATTTTCACGGTCTGTAGAATTACTTTACTCATTTAGATAAGGTAGTATGGTCATTTTCAGTCTCCCATAATATTTATTGCACTTTTTTCCAATAAGGGTAATATGGTCATTTTCACGATCTGTAAGAATTACTTTACTTATTTCAGATAAGGGTAGTATGGTCATTTTCACGTCTCCATAATATTAATTGCGAGTTTTTTCCAATAAGGGTAATATGGTCATTTCGGTTGTAAGAATTACTTTACTTATTTCGATAAGGGTAGTATGGTCATTTTTCAGTCTTCATAATATTAATTGCACTTTTTCCAATAAGGGTAATATGGTCATTTTCACGATGTAAGAATTACTTTACTTATTTAGATAAGGGTAGTATAGTCATTTTCACATTACATAATATCTATTGCTTTTTTTTAATAAAGGTAATATGGTCATTTCTGAGTCTCTAAGAATAATTTACATATTTAGATAAAGGGTAGTATGGTCATTTTCTGATCTCCATAATATTTATTGCACTTTTCCAATAAGGGTAATATGGTCATTTTCACGGTTTATCCGATATATTTGAACCTGTGATGTTCAATTCGATATATTTCGTCTTGATTCATCCGAAAGAAAACTTCGGCTTACCTCTAGTAATATTTGAACTTGTGATGTTAGTTATGATATATTTCGTCCTCGATTCATCCGAAAACGAGAAACTCAGGTCTAACTGTTGTAATATTTGAACCTGTGATATTCAATTATGATATATTTCCTCTCCAGTTCATCCGAAAGAGAAACTCAGGTCTAACTTTAGTAATCTTTGAACTGTGATGTTCAATTATGATATATTTCGTCTCCATTTCATCCAGAAAGAAACTCGGCTCTACCTCTAGTAATAATTGAACTTGTGATGTTCAATTGGATATATTTCGTATCCGATTCACCGAAACGAGAAACTCGAGTCTAACTTTAGTAATCTTTGAACTTTGTGATGTTCAATTATGATATATTTCGTCTCCAGTTCACCGAACGACAAACTCATGTCTAACTTTAGTAATCTTTGAACTGTGATGTTGATTATGATATATTTCGGCTCAGTTCATCCGAACGAGAAACTCGAGTCTAATTGTTTTAATATTTGAACTGTGGTGTTTAATTACGATATATTTCGTATTTAGTTCAATGAGAATCGAAACTAAGGTCTAACTCTAGTAGTCTTTGAACTGTGGTGTTCGATTCGATATATTTCGTATTCGGTTCATCGAACAAGAAACTAAGGTCTAACTCTAGTAGTCTTTGACTTAGAGTAGTCAACTCGCATGACTAGGTTTCGATCTCGGGCCAGGTATGCATATATATATGCATAAATAGGGTTTGTTTAAGGTTTCGTAGAATATCTCGAAAAATCTTACCTGTAAATGGATGAATTCGTCGTTCTTATCGAATTTCTGACTTATAGTAGTCAATTCGCGGCCAGGTTTCGATCTCGGATCACAGTACGCATACAATATGCGAGAAATAGGGTTTTTTTTAAGGTTTCGTAGAATATCTCGAAGGAATCTTACCTGTAAATGGATGGATTCGTCCTTCTTACCGAATTTCTGACTTAGAGTAGTCAACTCGCGGCCAGGTTTCGATCTCGGATCCTTGTACGCATACAATATACAGAAATAGGGTTTTTTTTTAAGTTTCGTAGAATATCTTGAAGGAATCTTACTTGTAAATGGATGGATTCGTCATTCTTACCAAGTTTCGACTTAGAGTAGTCAACTCGCGGCGGGTTTCGATCTCGGATCTGAGTACGCATACAATATATCGAAATAATATTTTTAAGGTTTCGTAGAATATCTCGAAGAAATCTTACCTGTAAATGGATGGATTCGTCGTTCTTACCAAGTTTCGACTTAGAGTAGTCAACTCGCGACGATTTGATCTCGGATCTAGTACGCATACAATATACAAAAATAGGGTTTTTTTAAGGTTTCGTAGAATGTCTTGAAGGAATCTTACGTAAATGGATGGATTCGTCATTCTTACCAAGTTTCGACTTAGAGTAGTCAGCTCTGCGGCCCGGGTTTCGATCTCGAATCTGGGTACGCATACAATATCTTGAGAAATAGTGTTTTTAAAGGTTTCGTAGAATATCTCGAAGAAATCTTACTGTTAATGGATGGATTAGTCGTTCTTACCAAGTTTCGACTTAGAGTAGTCAACTCGCGGCCCCGGGTTTCGATCTCGGATCTGAGTACGCATACAATATGCGAGAAATAGGGTTTTTTAAGGTTTCGTAGAATATCTCGAAGGAATCTTTGTAAATGGATGGATTAAGTCGTTCTTCACAGGAGTTTCGACTTATAGTAGTCAACTCGCTTCCAGGTTTCGATCTCGGATCCTGGTACGCATATAATATGCAGAAATAGGGTTTTTTTAAGGTTTCGTAGAATATCTCGAAGGAATCTTACCTGTAAATGGATAGATTCGTCGTTCTTCTAGAATTTACGACTTAGAGTAGTCAACTAGCGACCGAGGTTTTGATCTCGGATCACAAAATGCCCGCGTCAATATGCGAAATAGGGTTTTTGGGTTTCGTAGAATATCTCGAAGGAATCTTACAGCAAATGGATGGATTTGTCGTTCTTTAGGAATTTCGACTTATAGTAGTCAACTCGCGGCGGAGGTTTGATCTCGGATCACGTGTACGCATATAATATGCGAAATAGGTTTTTTTTAAGGTTTCGTAGAATATCTCGAAGGAATCTTACTGTAAATGGATGGATTCGTCGTTCTTCTGCAATTACGACTTAGAGTAGTCAACTCGCGACCGGAGTTTCGATCTCGGATCACAGTACGCATACAATATACGAAATAGGGTTTTTAAGGTCGTAGAATATCTTGAAGGAATCTTTGTAAATGGATGGATTCGTCATTCTTACCAAGTTTACGACTTAGAGTAGTCAACTCGCAGCCCAGGTTTCGATCTCGGATCCTTGTACGCATACAATATGCGAAATAGTGTTTTTTAAAGGTTTCGTAGAATATCTCGAAGAAATCTTGTACTGTAAGAAATGGATGGATTCGTCGTTCTTACCGGGTTTCGACTTAGAGTAGTCAACTGTGACCAGGTTTCGTGCGGGATCCATGTACGCATCAATATGTCTGAAATAGGGGTTTTCTAAGGTTTCGTAGAATATCTCGAAGGAATCTTACTGTAAATGGATGGATTCGTCGTTCTTGGGTTCGACTTATAGTATCAACTCGCTAGGGTTTCGATCTCGGATCTGTGCATACAATATGCAGAAATAGGGTTTTTAAGGTTTCGTAGAAAACCTCGAAGGAATCTTGTAAATGGATAGATTCGTCGTTCTTCTAAATTTCGACTTAGAGTAGTCAACTCGCGACCGAGGTTTGATCTCGAATCTGGTACGCATACAATATCGAAATAGGGTTTTTTAAGGTTTAAGTAGAATATCTCGAAGGAATCTTACTGTAAATGGATAGATTCGTCGTTCTTGCAAATTTCGACTTAGAGTAGTGACTCGCGACTAGGTTTCGATCTCGGATCTGAGTACGCATACAATATGCGAAATAGGGTTTTTAAGGTTTAGTAGAATATCAGGAAGGAATCTTTTTGTAAATGGATGGATTCGTCGTTCTTACCGAATTTCGACTTATAGTAGTCAACTCGCGGCCGGGTTTCAATCTCGGATCACAGTACGCATACAATATCTACAGAAATAGGGTTTTCCCAAGGTTTCGTAGAATATCTCGAAGGAATCTTACACCTTAAATGGATGGATTCGTCGTTCTTCTAGGAATTTCGACTTAGAGTAGTCAACTCGCGGCGGGGTTTCGATCTCGGATCAATACGCATACACTATCTGAGAAATAGGGTTTTTTAAGGTTTCGTAGAATATCTTGAAGGAATCTTACACCGTAAATGGATGGATTCGTCATTCTTACCAAGTTTACGACTTAGAGTAGTCAGCTCGCGGCCGAGTTTCGATCTCGGATCTAGTACGCATACAATATGCGAGAAATAGTGTTTTTTAAGGTTTCGTAGAATATCTCGAAGAAATCTTACTGTAAATGGATGGATTCGTCGTTCTTGCAAGTTTCGACTTAGAGTAGTCATTGACTCGCGGCCGGGTTTCGATCTCGGATCCACCCCATACGCACAATATGCGAGAAATAGGGTTTTTTAAGGTTTCGTAGAATATCTCGAAGGAATCTTACTGTAAATGGATGGTTGTCGTTCTTCTTAGGAATTTCGACTTATAGTAGTCAACTGCTGCCGAGGTTTCGATCTCGGATCTGGTACGCATATAATATGCGAGAAATAGGTTTTTTTAAGGTTTCGTAGAATATCTCGAAGGAATCTTACTTGTAAATGGATGGATTAAGTCGTTCTTCACCGAATTTCGACTTAGAGTAGTCAACTCGCGGCAGGTTTCGATCTCGGATCACAGTACGCATACAATATCGAGAAATAGGGTTTTTAAGGTCGTAGAATATCTTGAAGGAATCTTACAATAAATGGATGGATTCGTCATTCTTACCAAGTTTCGACTTAGAGTAGTCAACTCGCGGCCGAGTTTCGATCTCGGATCCTTGTACGCATACGATATAGAAATAGTGTTTTTTAAGGTTTCGTAGAATATCTCGAAGAAATCTTACAGTAAATGGATGGATTCGTCGTTCTTACCGGGTTTACGACTTAGAGTAGTCAACTCGCGGCGGAGTTTGATCTTGGATCTGAGTACGCATCGATATGCGAAATAGGGGTTTTCTAAGGTTTCGTAGAATATCTCGAAGGAATCTTACTGTAAATGGATGGATTAAATGCCGTTCTTCACAGGAGTTTCGACTTATAGTATCAACTCGCTACCAGGTTTCGATCTCGGATCCTGGTACGCATACAATATGCAGAAATAGGGTTTTTTTTAAGGTTTCGTAGAAAACCTCGAAGGAATCTTACCTGTAAATGGATAGATTCGTCGTTCTTACCGAATTTCTGACTTAGAGTAGTCAACTCGCGACCAGGTTTTGATCTCGAATCCGAGTGCATCTGATATGCGAGGAAATAGGGTTTTTAAGGTTTCGTAGAATATCTCGAAGGAATCTTTTTGTAAATGGATAGATTAGTCGTTCTTGCAAATTTCGACTTAGAGTAGTCAACTCATGACTAGGTTTCGATCTCGGATCACAGTGCGCATACAATATGCGAAATAGGGTTTTTTAAGGTTTCGTAGAATATCTCGAAGTAATCTTGTAAATGGATGGATTAAATCGTTTTCTTCTGCAATTTACGACTTATAGTAGTCAACTTTCGACCGAGTTTCAATCTCGGATCTGATACGCATACAATATGCGAAATAGGGGTTTTTAAGGTTTCGTAGAATATCTCGAAGGAATCTTTTTGTAAATGGATGGATTAGTACGATTTCTTACCGAATTTGACTTAGAGTAGTCAACTCGCGGCGGGTTTCGATCTCGGATCTGATGTGCATCGCACTATCTGAGAAATAGGGTTTTTAAGGTTTCGTAGAATATCTTGAAGGAATCTTACATGCAAATGGATGGATTAAGTCATTCTTACCAAGTTTACGACTTAGAGTAGTCAACTCACGGCCGGAGTTTCGATCTCGGATCTGATACGCATACAATATGAGAAATAGTGTTTTTTTAAGGTTTCGTAGAATATCTCGAAGAAATCTTACGTAAATGGATGGATTCGTCGTTCACACCAAGTTTCGACTTGGAAGTAGTCAACTCGCGCCCGGTTTCGATCTCGGATCTGAAAGTGCATGTCTGATATATGCGAAATAGGGGTTTTTAAGGTTTCGTAGAATATCTCGAAGGAATCTTGTAAATGGATGGATTCGTCGTTCTTACCGAGGTTTCGACTTATAGTAGTCAACTCGCTGCCGGTTTCGATACGGATCTGGTACGCATATAATATGCGCGAAATAGGGTTTTTTTTTTAAGGTTTCGTAGAATATCTAGAAGGAATCTTACACGTAAATGGACAGTTCGTCGTTCTTACGAAATTTTGACTTAGAATAGTCAACCTCGCGACGAGTTTTGATCTGGATCTGAGTCGCATACAATATCTTTGAAATAGTGTTTTTAAAGTTTCGTAGAATATCTCGAAGGAATCTTTGTAAATGGATGGATTAGTCGATTTCTTAGAATTTCTGACTTAGAGTAGTCAACTCGCGGCCAGGTTTCGATCTCGTATCCTGAGTACGCATGCAATATCTGAGAAATAGTTTTTTTTAAGGTTTCGTAGAATATCTAGAAGGAATCTTTTTGTAAATGGATGGATTCGTCATTCTTGCAAATTTCTGACTTAGAATAGTCAACTCGCGACGGGGTTTCGATCTCGGGCTGGTTTTGCATGCAATATGAATAAATAGGGTTT
>JAJJWW010013494.1:0-10684 GCA_023531295.1 Papaver armeniacum
GATTGCACGGTTGCTCACATTCTCTGTCGATGTGTATGAACACACGTTCCCAGACTCCCTTGAGACCAAAACCCTAGTTAATATCCCCCCATGTAACCGATTGATGTCGTGTGATTGTGGAGTACATTAGCGTGTATTTAGTTAGTCGATTCTTTGACTTCATGGGACTATGAGTCCTTGTTTTGTTAGGTCGAGCGTGATTTGGAAATGTTCTGAGACTCATGAATTGAACATGTTTGTTGAGGCAGAGATATAATTTGTGAATAATCTATCATGAGCAAATATTTCTCATTCGATGAATTGTTGAATATTGATAGTTGAACCAGTATTCTTTGGTTCAAATATTACTCATCTGAGCAAATGTTGCTCATTCGATGAATTATTGGTAGCATGACCAAATAAGATACTTAGCAATTGAGCAGAGTATGATAAATAAAATGTTGATCACGGGATCAACGTAAAAAATTATTAGCTTAGTCCGGGATTATGAACCTTGGACTCAAAACCCTAATTTGATCAATTGATTAGCCCGATGGTTTATTGAATTAACCATGGAGTGAAGGAGGGACCGGCTACATGGGATTATGGATCAACCATGTAGCGCCCAGATGCTCACATGAGCAAATATCAAGGTCTCCTGAAGACCAGTTGATTTGATGAAAGGATGATTAAATGCTAGTTTAATCATTTATTAAAATAATGCTGGAAATGCAGTAATAAAACCTAATTAATTATGAAGATGTGAAGGACCAGACCAAGGGGTCATGAAACCGGAAAGCCACAGGTAGTCAGGGATCGAATATTGATCGTCTTATGAAGTTCCAAGTTGTTTGGAAGGTTTTGGACCTAATACGTGCAATTGCGCAAAATTAGGTCAAAATTGTCAAAATACATGGGACCGGCCTCTTACAAGCCAAAGAGCCAACCCTGGTCGGTAAAGGTAACATGCTCACGTCACCAAAGTGTTCGTATCAGCTATGAAATTTTGATATTTCGGAGGGTAGTGCGTTTGAGCAAGTTTGAGAAAATATGAAGAAATCGAGTTTTCTTTGGCAAGTAGAAACCTTCATGAGATGAAGAGAAAATAATAGAAAATGAAGGAATCGTGAAGTGTGGGACCGGCTAAGGCCAAAGCATGGCTTAGGACGGCCAAGGGCCGGTCAGCGGTATTTCTTAATTTTATAATATTTTTCATGATTTTAGGAAATATCATAAAACCAAACGACAGTTTGTTAAAACCAAGGAGTTTCCATGAGATGAAGGAAACAAAATATTAGGAATAATAAAATAAGAAGTGCGAGGCCAGAAGCAGGCATAAGTTGGCGGTAGGGCCGGTCCGTGAGTTTCCCTTATTTTATATATTATTTCATGATTCGAAGGAATTTTCTTAACTTGGAAGAATTTTCATAATTTGAAGGAAATATCATGAAATCAAGGAATTTCATAAAATCAAGGAAACTTAAAATAATAAAAATAAAATAAGGGATGTGTGGGATGGCGAGGGCATAATCGTCGGCTTGGGCCGATCACGAGTTTCCCTAATTTTTATGTATTTTTCCATGATTTGAAAGAATTTTCATAATTTGAAGGAAACATCATGAAATCGAGGAATTTCATGGGATTTAAGAAACATGAAATATATAATAATAAAATAAGGCGTGTGGGGCCAGCTAAGGTATAGCCAGAGCGGATATGGCAGCGAATCGGAGAATTTTCTCTCCCAACGGGTGGGTTCTGGCAGCTTGGTAACTCCAGACTCTCGATACGCCATTCAGAAACTAGACTTTCAAATTTTCGGAGAGAATCGAATTGAATTTCCCAAGCGTATAAGCAAACACATATTGTATATATTCTCCAATTATTAGAGACGGACAATTGTCGAAGATAAGAGTTGGCCGTTGCCAACTCTAATATTTCCATAGCGATTGGCGATTGCCCTCCCAACATTTCGTGGCCGATTGCCACTCTAATATTCCGTGGCGTTGCTAATCCTAACATTTTCGTGGCGTTGCCACTCCCTAACAATTTCCATGGCCAATTGCCACTCCCAACATTGTGGCCGGTGCCACTTATAATATTCAGTGGCCAGTTGCCACTCTAACCTTTCCATGGCGATTGCCATTCCTAACAATTTCGTGGCGAGTTGCCACTCCCAGCATTTCGTGGCCAGTTGCCACTTATAATATTCCGTGTCCGATTGCCACTCTAACATTTCGTGGCCGGTTGCCACTTATAATATTAGTGGCAGTTCCACTCTAATATTTCCATGGCCAGTTGCCACTTCTAACATTTTCGTGGCAGTTGCCACTCCCAACATTTCCGATGATATGAACAGTACCCTTGTAGGGTTGTCTTTGAACAGCATGGCGGTACCCCTCACGATACTATCATTTGCCCGAAGGAATCAAGCCTGACCGTAGTTCGTCATTTTCTTTAGATAAGTATGAACTACCCATAATGGTAGCAACCATCTCTTATACGGCTATCAAGTGGCTGATTCCAATTAGAGCAGATCACCAAATTTATACACTATATCTGCATACTGGTATGTGATTCATACATCACATTAAGGGAAACAAGAGATATGCACAGAGAATTATTTAGCCAAAATTTACCATTAACCAAATACAACTGAATTCTCCACACAAGTGAGGTTAATAAAATGCCTCACAGTACATGGGCTATGCAAGCCTACTCAGTTAACGGACTTATAAGATGCTACTAATCAACATGCATTAAAAGTTTCCCCAAAATAGAAATTATGAGTAAGTTTAAAAATCCTGAATTTACATACTACAGCAGAACTCATTTATTTAAAAACATGTGAAGCCATTTACATCTTATATCTTCTATTATCATCAATCCAACTTACGGCACTACTTAACAAAACCAGTACAAAACACACTAGATCCCTTTTAAAGATACAAAGAAAGAAAATCCCAATTACTGATCAAAAAAATACACATACGTATGTATTGGGGCTACCCGTCAGCCACCGGCATACAAAAGAATAATTCTCATAGTCATTCACAAAATGGACAATCTGAAGTTTCTTTTAAAGTTAATGTGGACTTATTAGACCACTAGTTACACAGGAGATCTTATAGGTATATAGTTCTCTAAATTCTAGAAATTGCCACTCACAGCAAAACTCAAAAATATCCAACTACAATAACTAGAATTCATATTTTCCATATCAATCTACCCAGCAAGCCACTAACACTATCACGTAACAAACAAATTGATACTCCAACCATTCGTGAACCAAGATGAGTTCTAAAAGAACACTAAATTATGCATTAAGTGTCATAAGCTTGCATAAACACAAGTTAAAAACTAAGTTTTGAATGCTATACAAGAATAAAACACTCATGTAAACACAAAAGATGAAAAGATATTAGAGTGAGATTCTGTGAACCCATAGCCCATTTCTCCACTATAGAAATCCACTCCCAGTTCTTCCTAGTTCATTTATCGCCATAAACTCCTTTCTCCATACCAAACACAAATAAATTCCAACAATTAAATACAAAGTACAACAAGGTATCTTAAGCACTCAACGGTTCTATGACCCTAGTAGCTAATGATACCAAAGACAACACAAATGCAAGCATATTTTTAAAGATCTAAAAATAAGGACGTACAAACCAAATTCTAGCCATGCATGCTTTATTGTTTAATATCAAAATGTAGAATCTCAACATTCGACTGAATCAACCAATTTCTACCTGTCCGTACCTAGCAGTCGCATGCCTCTTGCATCTCAAAACTCTTATACTACCAGTTCATAAATTAAATCAAGGAAATCGCTTAAGAAAATGAAAAGTGCCCGTAAGTACTGATTTACTAAGTAAAGCTACAGTTAGCTTATGAGTATCTAAAGTCTAAACCAGGTATAATAGAAATGTGGCACACATGCATACTGGGATTTCCACGAATATCGGTAGAGGAATTTGGGCAACATAACAAGCGAGAGCTATACAGAGAATTCTAGGACAATATCAAACATGTTTTTCAAAAACTCATTTCAGCAAGGTTAACCATATAACTCCTTCAAAACTTTTCCATACACTACTAAGCATAGCCCAAGTGAGGCAAGTAGTCAACTGTCCTTCTTGTCACATGCTAGTACATTAAAGATAGATAGACTAAAGACAAGACCACTTCATAACTACCTTGGACACCAAAAAGAAATTACCGATCCTACATGAATTTAGGTACACTGATTCTACCAAATTGGTGGCATAAGTTCAAAACCTACAGTACCTGCCAACAGATGGCAGTCTAGAATATTGAAATTTTTTAGTTGGTCCATAGGCTAGAACTCCAATGACTTTGACAACTAATAAAGTTGACTATGTGAAAACATCAATATTTCAATAGGTTCCAAGTCAGACATGCATTTCATAAATCTCTTGGCATGCGTCCATGTGCCAGGATACAACTATTAGAGCTTCAAAGTAGGTAAATTTTGTATCTAAGACACACAAGATACTATATGGACCCATCTTCATGGTATAATCAACTAAGTTCAAATGAAATCACAACCATGAGTAACTTGTCAACTAAATAATTGACACTCCAAGATATGGATAAGTACAGACAAGCATAGATTAATTTTAAAGAATTAGCATGGGCAATTTAAAGTGAATGTGTGGCTTGATTTGAAAGTATAGCTTCCACAATAAAGAAAGTTAAATCACCACTCACCAACATATCAATTTCTCTTTGTATATGCTTTGTGATCATCATTATCAACACTTAAGGAGAATGATGATAGGATAAACAACCCAGAACAGACATTCCCATAAAAACTAAAATAGACTAGTCTGAACCTTTCTTAGAGTACATATCATTTCCATCAAAATGCATTAAGACTGCATATTTCACTAGATTTCAATTACAAACTAAATTTGCAGTATATTGAGAGAGATGGAGATATACAATTTATATGCTTATTCATTCAAATCAAGTACCATAATAGTAAAAGAAAAAGAGTTCTCAGTCCGAACTGATAGCTAAGAATTGGTTGCGGCAATATCACAAACACCATATATTCCAAACCAAATGTCTTCGAGTTAACTTAAACAAGATGTAATACTAATGCAAACCCATTATCAGAAATGAAACTAATTGGTGCAGTAGAACAAAGTGGGTTCAAATATATTACCAATTTCTCAACTGCCAAGCAGCACCACCACCGCCACTAAAATAGTACCTCCAAATCAACCATTAATCTGAGCAAAACATGCATCATATGTAATAACACAAACCATCATTGATAACAATCAGAGTGATTAATGGAGTGGAAATCACTTGTCTCAAGTCAAAGTGAAGAATTAAAATCCCTCTTCTCCACTTATAATCCAACCAACATGCATGATGCCATCAACAGCTAGGTGTGATTTACCTCCACAGAGGGCTTACTAATTTTCTGATCTCCATCATGTTCTCTAAATTTTTCAGGGTTTGAGAAAATCACCGGGGAAGAAAAAAGGAAAAAGGGGAAGAAAAAAATAGAACTCCCCCTCTCTCTTTTCTCCGACTCATTTTATTTTTTCCCTTCCGTTCAAAACTAGGTGGAGAGTAACACGTGGGTATCTTGCATGGAGCCTATTAAGGCACCAAAGTTTCAGATTAAAGCAACCGCCGGTTTACAAACACACCCCATGTAATGTTTTGAATATTTCTAGAAGCAAATATATATGACAAATGGGTTTGGTTAAACCCGATAAAAGTTCGTGCTGTTACATGGCGGTCCACAGTTTCCCTAATTTTATATTATTTTTCATAGGATCAAGGAAATATCATGAGATTAAGAGTTTTAATGAGATTGAAATAATAATAAAATAATGAGAACCATGAGGTGTGGGGCAGTAGGCCCCACAATATTTTCCCTAATTTTATATTATTTCCTCGATTGTGAAGGAAACACCATGAAAGGGAGTTTCCTCAAAAGCGAGAGGATATTTGTTCAAATGAAAGGATTTTCATGAGATCGGAAAATAATAAAATATAGAATTTGGGCGTGGGATTGGTCATGGCATGGTAAGGCAGTAGTGAGCGATCCCTAGCGCCTTGATTATTATTTTTATTATTTTCTTTCCAATTGCATAGGTTTATCGATGCCGTCGTATTTTGAAATATTTGTTCTATTGGTGATTGTTAGTGCATCGTTGGTACACTTACACCATTTTGGTCGGGGCTTACTCAAGGTAACAAGGATGCCCATGTATTGAATATTTATTACTAACCCATGGAATTGATGAGAAGAACCATAAATTGAAATGTGAAATATTATGAAAATATTGAATATTTTCCAAGATTCGATTAATGAATCTATTGATTTTGAAATAATTAATTAATGGCTCTATACTAACGATCATCTAGGAGCATTAATTATTCAGAAATTGGTGATATGATCTTGTTGAGGCGTCATATTTTCTTTCATATAGTTAGGGAAAACATTGTTCATCCCGTTATTGCTATACTAGCGAGGCTAGGTCTGCAGGAGCCGTCTAATCTTTTGATTCTATAGAAGTAATTCTTGGAAATTGCTCGTATTCGTGAGATATCTAGCTTCCTCGGTTGAGAGACTACATATATATATATATATATATATATACTACCGAGAACGATATTCTCGATCGAGGAGATTCTTATAGCATGATCCTTCATGCTTGGAAGTAAAGACATGAGCCTCGATATTTATCCGATTCTTTGGATCGAGGAATACGTATAAGTATGGGTTTCGATTTTTAGCCTTTGTCGAAAATCCACCATCTGCGATGTGGTGCGTCGGGTTCTATGTACTTGAACCGTATGGTCAGCATCGGTATATGTTAACAACCTCCAAGCCAACTTTGTTAGCATAGCCAAGTTAAATAAGTGGGTGTTCTTGAAACCCCAAACCTCTATCTCTTGGGAAGCACAATGACTTCCATGATTTATAGTCAGCGAGAGTTGACTTTGTTGAAACCTTTGCTCAAATTCGAACTCATAGCGTTGCTATCTCAAGCTTGTTTGTCAAGTTTAGTTGTCAAAACTATAAGTCTTGACTTCTAGTCTACTCATAGATATATCTCGGATTGAATGTGTAGTTGAGCTTTAGACTTCCACGTAGTTCATCGATTGAAGATGGAGAACTACTAAGGGGATCTTGTGGAACTTCATCAACAAAAGGTATGAGGAGACTTGAACTCATTTATCACTCAGAAGTCTTTTTTATTCTATCTCCTATTGAGACAAAAGTCGTATAGCTATATAGACTTTACATTATACACATTTGATATTTCGAAATTTTGAGTTTAACTCACTTATATCTTTCTCGAAATATGTGTTGGAAAGTTTTGCTTTAACCACATTCATCATTATTCTTGATGAAAGTCAAAAGATGATCATGTGAAAATCACCTAATAACATCTTACATGATTTGTGTGAGACAATCATTTGAAGTAGGGCTCGGAATGTTTCAGTATTGATCATTCGATCACTTGAAAATTTCTTTGAAGCTAATAGTTTGTTTGAGGCGTTATTCCCGTCTTCTAAGAATGTTTCAATGATTGAAATGGAGTTAAACTAAAACCCATGTCTGGATACATTACGGATTGTGTACTTAGTGTATGAACTGTTTTGTCCAGGAATTCGGGACCAGGAAGTTTGCATACCCGTTAGAACGGTTTCAACTAAGTTCCGGTCCGGATCTAAAGTTTGCGTGATACCCCGTTTGTAAACTGTCGGCTTGTGACCAATGTCCGGAATTTAAGTTCGCATACCCGTTCGCAAACTTAAGTGGTTTAAGTTCTTAAATCGGATAAGTATGATTTCATACTCTTGAACAAATACATTTATAAATTAGAATGTAATCTATGCAAACCATGGCTAAAATGTTCATGGTGATTCTTTTGAATAAATCCGATTTTGCTTCAATTGTGTCTTGTATACTTCTATGAGAATATAAACAATTGAATAACTCTCTGAGCAACACAATTAGATTCATTTGATTATCAATTGATTACGGGAAGTGTTAAGATGACAAGGTTAAAGAAAGAAGTGTTCATATGGCTAAATTAGGTTAAGCATTATTGAGCCAACTCAATATACACGTTTAAATGCAGTTACCATATCTAAATGAAGGTATATTTCATTTGTGTGTAACAAGCTAAGATCAATAATGGTTGAAAGATATTAGCTTGAATCTTAAGCCGTTCATCTAACGGTGAATAATGATTGCTTTGTTCCAAAGTTATCAAACCATGGTTGAAAACTATATAAAGGAGAACTCTAGCAACTAGAAACCTAATCCCCCACCTCTTGTGTGATTACTAGTTGCGACTAGAGTCGATTCTCTCCTTTAACCTAGGTTTTTCCTAAAACCATTATGAGGTTAACAACTTAAAGACTTCATTGGGATTAGAAACGAGACCCAACTATTTTCTCTGTAGTTGCGTGTTAGTCTTACTTTGTTCTATCGTATTGAGTACTATCTTCTCTAAGATTTTCTCGAGATTTATCTACGATAAGGTAAGATATAAAAAGTAACCACAAAGCTCTTCGTCTCATTATTTGTGATTCCGCAATAATAACTTGTTCTACTACCATATAGTTAAGTTATTGTAAGGTGATTGATATTACTAAACATTCTTCGGGAATATAAGGCCGGTGTGTTCACTTTGATTTATCAAAAGAGCGAAACAAAAACTCGTAGGTATTTACATGGGAGAGGTTATCTATTCAATAGACTTTGTGTGAACGAGATTTGTTTATCAAGTCTTCGACTTTGGGTCGTAGCAACTCTTAGTTGTGGGTGAGATCGACTAAGGGAATCAAATGCGTAGAGTCTGTTGGGATTCGGAGGCGTAGGAGCGCGACTGTGTACCTTAATCGGTGTGAGATTGGTTAGGGCTCAACTATAATGGTCAAAGTTAACTTGTAGTATCTTGAGTGCATGGCGGCTTAACAGTGTGGTGTTCAAGTAGGACTAGGTCCGGGGTTTTTTGCATTTGGTTTCCTTGTTAACAAAACTTAAATTAATCTGTTATTTATTTTTCCGTATTATATTTTCTATATAATTGAAATATCACGAGGTTGTGCGTCGTTCAATCAATTAGATAATCCAACCTTTGGTTGTTGATATAAATTGATTGACATGAACATTAGTTTTTAGTACCGTTCAAGTTGTTTCTCATAATAATCGGGGATCATGGATTTCTGTCATTTGATTCTTGATTACATTGAGAAGCAGAGATATAACTCTTGGATGTATTTTCCTTGATTAGTCCCTGTTGTCTAGTTGATTCTCTTGGAAGTATATTGGAGTTAGTCCATACAGTTGCCGAAAACGAAATATTGGGTGTGGTTGTTAGACCCCTTGTTGATGGTGGATTTTCGTTTAAGGTTAAAATTGTAAAACCTGAAAAATCATCTTGTTTGACATCTTGTAAAAGATAAAGCCTTTTATAAGTGGCGGATACTCCTCACCTAATTCACCAAGAATGGAGCATGTGCAACAATCCCGTGCAGCGAATACATGAAATTCCTCGAGGTTGGAGCATCTAAACAATCCCTTCTGTGAATTTCTTATTGACCTTGTATTTCCTGTGCCCCATTATCGCTTGGCATGAGCAGTAGTGTTACTCGAGTAACACGAACCTCAAGCACTATAATGGAAACCATGTACGAAAATAAAATGCAGGCTGATTCTCGGTGTGTTATACTGCCCGAGCCCTCTCGGTGTGTTATCTTGCCGATTGAGCCCCTCTCGGTGTGTTATACTGCTTGGATTGAGCATCGGACTTAGTATCGGTCTCAGGATATGATCTGACTCATGATCATCCAACTCACAAGCATGATTGGATGACCAGATCAATTCCATCACCCTAGCGGGTATGGAATACACCTGGCCGACCCATGAGTGGGCCATTGGCCTTTTCTTGCCAAGAAACCGTCCATACCAAGCATTATGGGCGGAAAACCAAATTAGGGTTTTAGGCATATTACATGTGCCGCAAAGCAGGTCTCAACCATCCATCTTAGCGGTATAGATGGAGGGTGTAATGCGAACTCAAAGGCCGGGCATCGACACAATCACCGTATGGCCCTGCATACACATGACGATCGTGACAACCAACCATGATTGGTTACAACACAATAGTCCACCTGAAATGGTATGGTCGCGCGGCTTTGAAAGCCAAAATTAGGGTTCGAGCTATCACGCGCGTCCATCTTCTCCGGCGCGAATGGAGGGTCACGATCCATCGAGCGAGGTGGGTCATGCAGCATGACCACCGTGGGCCCATATACCTCCTCTTGCAGTCGGCAAGGCATACCATACCCGGCTAATCAAAAGCGCCCGACCAAACTCACGCGGTTACATCTCCCAAATCCTAAACTGATCTCGACCGCTCAACTTCATAGGATGATTTGAGTGGCTTAGATCACGTTTTCATGGGATGTCCAGGTATAAGTGTGAACACTAGCCTACCACCTACACGCTGGTATGATCGACCAAGACCGACCAAGATGGGTGGTCTTGGAAGCACGCCTTGAACTTAGGATGTCATGCGGTTTCCAACTCCTTTGCGGCAAAGTTTACGCCACATAAGCCGATCTCGACCACTCCTCTTTGACGGTCAAATTGAGTGGCCTAGATTGCATCTCCATGAGACGGTGAGACATGGACGTG
>JAJJWW010013495.1:0-118624 GCA_023531295.1 Papaver armeniacum
GTGTACTTACAATTCGTTCATGAGTCATGCTGTCTAGCACATGATTGCGTAACAGGACAGTGAATATGTTCTTTTAAACTGTTTGATTCTGCATAGAGAGGGCAAAACGCATGGCGGGAGCAAACGGCCCGCCAAGAGAGCTCTTTTCACACCAGCGGCCTGTTCATCCCTCGTCCGTAACTTTCAATATGATTTGAGGATATTATTCAGCCATATACTTGGGTGGTAAAGGGCCAAAAAAATATTAGTTAAATGAAAATGACCGTCAATAGCACTACCAGTAAGTAATCCTTTTTGATTTGAACAATTCCTACAGTGATTTTCGTTAGTGCGATTTGGCTTTATTGACTAATCAATTTCGTTTGTCAATAAACTAATCTTTTCAAACCATTTAAATACTCGCATTATCCTTCTTCTCATTCTCAAGAAAAATTCAATTCCAAGCAAAAGCATCAGAAAAACAAACAGACAGACAAAAATCTCATTCTATTTTCCCCCAAAACAAAATCAGTCTTTTGATTACTACATACGGTAACCAGAGGGGGGACGCAAATATCCAAAGATTGAAGAAAAAAGAATTGGTTTATGATCAAAGAGATGCAGAATATGGGAACAGAGGATCATCATTCTGATACAGAAAGTGTTGGGAGCGAAAGAGCTTCATATAGTGGTCCATTTAGCGGACCACTTGTTCTAAACAAGAGAGCAAGAAAAAGTGCAAGGTTTAATATACCAGGAGAAACCATGATGAATTCCATTAATGGTACTGGACAAGCTAGCAGCACTGGCAAAAGACCTTCTGCTATGAATAACGAAGACGACGATGAAGCTTATGTTGAGATCACTCTAGACGTTCGCGAGGATTCAGTTGCTGTTCATAGTGTTAAAACCGCAGGAGGTGTTGCAGACCATGAAGATCCTGAAGTGACATTATTAGCGAGAACTTTAGAGAAGAAATCATCATTTGGTTCATCAATTATGAGAAATGCTTCTTCCAGAATCAAACAAGTTTCTCAGGAACTTAAACGTCTTGCTTCCATCAACAAACGGTCTACGCCTGTACGCCGTTTAGATAGGACTAAATCCGCAGCTGCTTACGCTTTGAAAGGACTCAAATTCATTAGTAAAACCGACGGCGGTGCCGGATGGGCTGCCGTTGAGAAAAGATTTGATACTTTAACTGCTTCAACTAATGGTTTATTACACCGTTCTCAGTTCACCGAATGCATAGGTAACATGAATTCCGATTTAGTACTACACAGTCACGGCGGTGACTGAATCAAACATGAGGATTCTAACTTTGTGTGGAATTCTTCTGTACAGGGATGAACAAGGAGTCAAAAGAATTTGCACTTGAGCTTTTTGATGCACTTGCTAGGAGGAGGCATATCAAAACAGACACACTTAACAAGCATGAATTGAAAGAATTCTGGGAGCAAATATCGGATCAAAGCTTCGATTCTAGGCTTCAAACGTTCTTTGACATGTAAATTCAGTGATTAATTCTCCATTAATATAATCCCTTTTAAGTCTTTGCTGAATTTTACTAATTAAGGCAAGACTGAAAATGCAGGGTTGACAAAGATGCTGATGGAAGAATCACTGAGGAAGAAGTCAAAGAGGTAAGTTTCTTAGTAAACCAACTGAAATTTTCAGTGCCAGAATTCTGATTATTCAAAAGGAATTAAAAAAAAATATGTTGAACTGCAGATTATTAGTCTAAGTGCTTCGGCGAACAAGCTAACGAACATTCAAAAACAAGCCGAAGAATATGCTGCCTTGATCATGGAAGAGCTTGATCTAGACAATTTGGGTTACATCATGGTAATTACATTTTCAGCTTTAACAATGAATAAGTTGTAAGTTGTACTATTTTGTAGCTAAATGAAGATTTTTGTGTAATAAATAGATTGAGGACTTGGAGATGCTATTGTTACAAGCTCCACAGACAGTTAGAGGAGGAGAGAGTCGAATTCTAAGCCAAATGTTGAGTCAAAAACTTATAGCAACTAGAGAGACGAATCCGGTTAAACGATCGTATAACACCACTAAGTACTTCTTCTTAGATAACTGGCAAAGGATTTGGGTATTCGCTCTCTGGCTTGGAATCATGCTCGGTCTTTTTGCTTACAAGTTCATTCAGTATCGTAATAAAGCAGCCTATGAAGTTATGGGGTATTGTGTTTGCACTGCTAAGGGTGCTGCCGAGACACTTAAGTTCAACATGGCGTTGATCTTACTACCGGTCTGTCGCAACACTATCACTTGGCTCAGAAACAAGACCAAGTTAGGTGTTGTCGTTCCTTTTGATGATAATCTCAATTTCCATAAGGTAATTGCGGTTGGAATTGCGATTGGAACTGCGTTACATGTGATAGCTCATTTGGCTTGTGATTTCCCTCGTCTCCTACGCGCTTCAGAAGAAGCGTATGAGCCTATGGAGCCATTCTTTGGAAAAGAACAGCCTGAAAGTTACTGGTTTTTCGTTAAGGGAATTGAAGGTGTAACGGGAATCATAATGGTGGTTTTGATGATAATAGCATTCACGTTCGCCTCCCCATGGTTCAGGCGCAACAGAATCAAATTACCATGGCCTTTCACCGGATTAACAGGATTCAATATGTTCTGGTACACTCACCACTTGTTCATTATCGTCTACACTCTTCTCATTGTCCATGGAATCAAGCTCTATCTTACCAAAGAATGGTACAAGAAAACGGTTAGTTTTTCTACCTTGGTGTATTTGACATTGCAAAACTCAATTAGAACGTAATTAGCTGACGTGCATTATGATGTGGTTGTGCAGACATGGATGTATTTGGCAGTACCAGTAGCCCTATACGCTTGCGAAAGATTAACTAGAGCTCTAAGATCAAGTATCAAGCCAGTTAAAATACTCAAGGTTGCTGTGTATCCCGGAAATGTATTGTCACTGCATATGTCCAAACCACAAGGATTCAGATACAAGAGCGGGCAATACATGTTTGTCAATTGCTCTGCTGTCTCTCCCTTTGAATGGTAAATATCGAATTACTGGTTCATTAGAAACAAAAATGCGTTGACGTATTCCCAATTATTGTACCTAAAAATGTTTGATTATTGAAACAGGCATCCATTCTCCATAACTTCAGCTCCAGGAGAGAATTACCTGAGTGTCCACATTCGAACTCTCGGAGACTGGACAAGACAGCTCAAAACTGTTTTCTCTGAGGTACAGTGTTTTAATAATAAAAGACCGTTGAAATTTTATTATATTATATAATTAGGAGATTGATTTATTGGGTTGAGTCAATCACGGATCGGATGAGATCCATGAACATGGTGTTAATTATGCTTGATAATAATACATATAATATATACTGTACACAGGTCTGTCAGCCTCCAACCGGCGATAAAAGTGGACTACTGAGGGCAGATTTCCATGGAGATGGAGGAAACAATCCACCGTAAGCATACATCTTTTATCTTCTATATTCAATAATTATAGATAGCCTCACAAAAATAACAATGTCGACAATGGGTGGCCAAGTACAACTTCATTGATTCTTTTGGCTTTCTTATGCGATAGACAGATAGAATAAGCCAATTTCCGAATGTGACAGATATATACTGTGTGGTTGATAGCGTTTTGTAAGCTTAAGCACATTCACGAGATTACATAACTGGTTTTGTACTCAACAAAGACAACACAACACACATGCAATTCATGATGCACACTTGACTTGGATATTTAAACAAACGGTGGTTACGTGCAGGTTCCCAAGGGTACTGATAGACGGACCATACGGTGCACCAGCACAAGACTACAAGAAATACGAGGTAGTACTGTTGGTTGGGTTAGGGATTGGAGCCACACCAATGATCAGCATTGTAAAAGACATTGTGAACAACATGAAAGCCATCCAAGAAGAAGAAGATCTAGAAGCATCTTATAATTCATTGGGCATGGAAACACCCAAGAACGATCATAGTAATGGTAGCTCTAGCAACATTAAGAAAGGATTTAAGACCAAGAGAGCTTATTTCTACTGGGTCACAAGGGAACAAGGTTCTTTCGACTGGTTCAAAGGTGTCATGAATGAAGTGGCCGAGATGGATACTCAACAAGTTATTGAACTTCACAATTACTGTACCAGCGTGTACGAGGAAGGTGATGCTAGGTCTGCCTTGATTGCTATGTTACAGGACCTTAACCACGCGAAGAATGGTGTCGATGTCGTTTCGGGTACGCGTGTTAAGTCTCATTTTGCGAAGCCTAATTGGCGAAACGTTTACAAGAGGATCGCACTCAATCACAAAGATTCACGAGTTGGTAAGTTCAACTTCACTTGTTACCTTCATTTTTTGAGTATAGCTTAATGGACCAATTGCATATAAACAATAATAACCTGGATTGTTCATTATTTTGGAAACAGGCAAGAACATGAAAACTATTATATCCAATAATTCCATTATTGATTTTGCTCATTATTTTATATGTTTTCAAAAATGAACAGGAGTATTCTATTGTGGAGCACCAGCACTGACAAAAGATTTACGTCAGCTAGCATCAGATTTCTCTCGCAAAACAAGCACCAAATTTGATTTCCACAAAGAGAATTTCTAAGAAATTTAATAAAAATGAGTCGACGAATTATTCAATTCAACTATCATGTACAGAGTTTCTCAATGAGTTTCTGAATTCAATCAGAACAGCAAGAATTAGTCACACGTCCGCAAACTGGGGGCTAGTAAGCTGCTGCTTCGATTGTGCAAGGTCCGCAGTGTGATGATCTAGATATATAGAATTACATTAAATTACTAAATTAGACGTATATATAGGTGTTTCTTTCAATTTAATTGACAATGATATTTTTGATTAAATTTCCATTAATTGAGTTTAGTAATTGTAAAATGTTTGTAAAACGGAAAAATGATGACACTCTCTAATTAAAGTTGTCTGCCTTCATTTTTTTTACTTTAGAAACAATAATAATAAATTGCATTCTTTTGGTTAAATACCTAATTCCCGCCACTAACTATAAGAGCAACTGATATAGTTGTGCTCAATATATAGAGGTCCCCTTATCTTATGTTAGTCTTTCTTTAGCATAAAGTCTATAATTGTTTAATAAATGTGGACAACTGTCTCTGTAAGTCTTGTATGAATAAAAGGAGACTTGTAATAGTCCTGGATATTGCAGAACATTATTCAATACATTTCATTTCTTGTTTTTAGATCTGATTATCTTAGATGGTATCAGACTAGGTTTAGGTTCAATTTCTTCCACCATTACAAACCACAAAACCTATCTTCATTATTTGCATAATTTCAACTTTGATTTCATAATCAAAGTACTGCAAATCTTCAGTTTTTCTTCGTAGAATTACATCATATTTCATCTAGTTAGATCAACATTCATCTTGATTCTTTCAAGATTTGATTTCTTGATTAGTTTTCATCATCATCTTTATGATCTGTGAGTTTCTTGATAATAATATGCCTTCAAAAGCTTCAACTCGTTCATCGACTTCCGCTGCTCAGTTACAGGATGTTTCAGATGATGGATCAGCTCAAGATCGCTATAGTTTTCGTCTTCCTTTTACAAATATTGCAAACTTCATCTCCTTGAAGTTAGATCACACAAATTATCTTTTATGGAAGGATCAGTTCGAGTCAGTTTTGATTTCTGTCGATCTATTCGAATATGTTGATGGTACAATTGAAGAACCACCTCGATTCACAACGGTTGATGGTGCTCAAGTTCGAATCCGACTTGGCTTTATTGGAGAAAGGTGGATCGTTTTGTTTCAAGTCGTTTGAAAGCTACATTCACTCAATCGGTTTCAGGTGATGTTCTAGGTCTCTCTACTGCTCATGAAATTCGGAGTTTTCTTAAAACTTCCTTTACCACTCAATTTGCTGCAAGATGTTCTATGTTACGTAATCAACTTCAATCAATTAGGAGAGGTAATCGATCAGAGAGGAATATTTACAATGATTAAGACTATTACCGATAATCTTATGACTATTAATGAAAGAGTCAAGAACTCGATATTATAATGCATATTCTAAATGGATTAGGCCGCGATTACAATAATTTTGTTATTTCTGCTCAAAATCGTGAAGTTCCATTTACTTTTGCTGAGATCAAAGCTCGATTAATCAATCACCAACAGTGGCTTAAAGATCAAGATTCAGATATGACCACTATGTTTGATAATCAATTCTTCACCAGATAGTAAGAATACATCTTCAAAGTGGTGTAAATGGGAAGAAGAATACTCGAATAACAATCATAATAAGAACAAGAGTAATTTCAAGAATAGTGTTTACTCTTCTCGGTTAGGATCCGGTAGTGGTAATTCTTCCGGTGGAAATTCCCGTAGGTAGTTGGTGGGAATTTCGGGTCATAATTCGTAATTCAAGAAACAACTCTCGGTTCTTTTGATTGGTCTACGCTTGAGTGTCAAATATGTAGAAGAACTGGGCATTATGCTAGCCGTTGTTATTACAGGTATCAACCAGATAGGAATTCAATTAGTTCAGTGCAAAGAGCCTTTGCAGGTATTCAGTTATCTCCTACTTCTGAAGTCGAACCTGCACCATTACCAACTGCAACTCAGTGGATTCCAGACTCAGGCACCACTAACCATATGAAAAATGATGCTTCATTGTTATCCAATACTACTCCTTACAATGGTACTTCCAATGTAATGATTGGGAATGGTAAGCTTCTTACTATTGCACAAACCGGTGATGCTATTTTACCAACCGCAAGTAAGACTTTTCGGTTAAACAAAGTTTTACGCATTCACTCTCTCAAAGCTAATTTACTATCAATAGCTAAATTCACTAAGGATAATCAATGCTATTTTGAACTCTATGCTTGGGGATATTTGATTAAAGATGTTGTTACTAAACAGTACTAGCTAAAGGTTCAATTCTCAACAATCTATATCCTATCATCTCATTTCATGCTTCATCGCCTCCCGCTTTCATGCTTCCATTCTGACTCCATCAACACTTTGGCACAATAGGCTTGGTCATCCCGATCTTGTCATTGTTTTACATAAGCTTCAATCGGTTGAGTCAATAAAGCTTTCCTCGATAAGTCTTTACCTTCTCGTGTGCTCTTCTTGTCGGTTGGGTAAAAGTAAAAAGTTACCTTTTAGCTTGTCTAGTAAAGTCTCTTTGCTCCCTTGAGCTTGTTCTTGTGATGTATGGGGACCTTCCTTGAAGTGTCTTTGTTAGGTTTTAGATATTACATTGTCTTCATTGATGACTTTAGTAGATATCATTGGATTTATCCTTTGAAAGCTAAGTCGATGCTCTTGTAGCTTTTCAGCATTTTAAACAAATAAATGAAAATTTGTTGACCACCAAATTTTATCTTTTCAATGTGATAATGCTTATGAATTATCTAAAGGCTCTTTCAAACAGTTTCTTGACTCATCTGGTATTACACTTAGATTGTCTTGTCCTCATACCTCTCGGCAAAATGGACTTGCTCGAGAGAAAGCATAAACATATAAATCGAAGTTGGTCTTACTCTTTTATTTCAAGCTCATTTGCCTAAACATTTTTGGTATGATGCTTTTCAAACATCAACTTTTCTCATAAATGGACTTCCTACAAAATATTTACATTTTAAGTCTCCTTATGAAGTCTTATTCAATAAATCACCAGATTACACCTTTATCAAAGTGTTTGGATCAGCTTGTTATCCTTATTTGGGACCTTATAGGAAAGACAAGTTATCTCCCAAATCTTCGTTGTGTACTTTTATTGGCTATAGTCCTCTTCACAGAGGTTGTAGATGTTATGACAATGCCTCTGGTAAGATTTATACCTCAAGGCATGTTATTTTTGATGAAAACTTCTTTCCTTTCTCATCCACTTCTAATGTTTCTTCTATAACATCTCGATTTGCCTTCTATTTCGATCAACAACTCGGGTTGGTCGACTCATCTTTACTTCACTCATCTTCTTAGTTGATGAATTCTACTTGAGTAAGCAAGTCGGCTCTCCCGCATCAGTTCTCTCATCGCATCTTGCCATGTTACCAGTGTTTAAAACTGGTGTGAGAAAACCTAAGCTTTTACCCGATTATGTAACTAACAATGTTTTCAAGCATCCTGTAGGCTGCACTTTTATCTCTTTGTTGCATCAAACTCGAGCCTAAGACTTTTAAACAAGCTATGAAGATTCCTAAGTGGGTGGTCTCTATGAAGGAAGAATGTCAAGCTTTAAAATATGCAGATACTTGGGATTTGGTGAAATATCATAGAGGAATGCATGTTTTGGGATGTAAGTGGGTGTATAAACTCAAACTACATGCAGATGGTAGCATTGAAAGGTGTAAAGGCAGGTTGGTTGCTAAAGGATATGAACAATTGGATGGAGTTGATTATACTGATACTTTCAGTCCTGTAGTAAAGGCACCTACTATTAGAGTTGTTCTTACTATTGCAGCTTCAAAAGGATGGCAGATACAACAATTGGATGTGTCCAATGTTTTTCTGCATGGTCACTTGAATGAGTGTGTGTTTATGGAACAACCTCCAGGTTTTATTGAAGAAGGGAAAGAAGATTATGTGTGTCATCTAAAGAAATCACTTTATGGCTTAAAGAAGGCACCAAGGGCTTGGTTCCAGAGATTTAGTGGATTTCTTCTCAAATATGGTTTTCACCAATCAAAATGTGATCATTCCTTGTTTATGTATAAGTCCGACAAAGGAATTATGTTTCTTCTACTCTATGTAGATGACATCATCCTGACTGGCAGTTCAGGTATGTTACTTAATTCTCTTATCAGTTCTTTGAGTTATGAATTCAAAATGAAGGATTTAGGCCCCTTCACTACTTCTTAGGCATTGAGGTAGTTAGAAATTTACACAATCAGACTCTGCTGCTTACTCAGAAGAAATATTGTATGGAATTATTGGTTAAGGCTGATATGGTAGATTGTAAGCCTTGCTCTACTCCCGATTGCTAAAGGTCCTAGATGCTCCTTGTATGACGGTGAACCATTACGGACTCTCGTGCATTACAGAAGTCTAGTAGGAGGATTGCAATATCTTACAATGACAAGACCAGATATAACTTTTGATGTGAGCTATGTATCCCAATTTATGCATCAGCCTACTACTGAACATTTACAGTTAGTAAAGAGAATTTTGAGATATCTTAAAGGCAGTTTAGGATCTGGAATTACTCTTGGTTCTTCAGATATTACTACAGTCACAACATACTCAGATTCAATTAGTAAAGAGAATTTACAGTTAGTAAAGAGAATTTTGAGATATCTTAAAGGAAGTTTAGGATCTGGAATTACTCTTGGTTCTTCGGATATTACTACGGTCACAAAGATACTCGATTGATTGGGTGTGGTTGCCCCGATTCTGAAGAAGTACTTACGGTTATGCAAAAGATTTTTAGGTTCATCCCTTATATCCTGGACTTCTAAGAAACTACCTACGGTCTCCAGGATCATCGCCAGGCGAATACAAATCTCCGGCCAATACTTCTTCGAATTCGTTGTGGATCTCTTATCTCTTAAAGGAATTGGGTATTTGTTCTTCTGGTGCTTATACCTTGCTGTGTGATAACCTTAGTGCTAGCAATTTGGCATGTAATCCTGTTTTTCATGCTAGAACTAAGCATATAGAGATTGACTATCACTTCATTAGAGATTTAGTTCAATCCAGCATTTCTTGTCATCAAGTTTGTTCCTTCTTTACTTGACTTTTTCGACATCTTTACAAAAGGTTTGGCTCTGATTTTGTTTTTTACTCTTGTATCCAAGCTTATGTATTTTGTGCATACCGAGCTTGAGGGGGAGTATAAGAGCAACGATATAGTTGTGCTCAATATATAGAGGTCCCCTTATCTTATGTTAGTCTTTCCTTAGCATAAAGTCTCAGAATCGTTTAATAGTTTGTGACTGTCTCAGTGTAAGTCTTGTTTGTATAAAAGGAGTCTGTAATACCTCAACTGGATATTAGAACATTATTCAATACATTTCATTTCTTGTTTTTAGATCTGATTATCTTAGACTAACTTATGTTTTTCATCTAATATTTCCATCTTTCAATTCCCTTTAGCTGGGCACTTTGGTAGAGCCGTAGAGGAGATATTGGATGAGAATAAATTTTCTTAGAAATGCAGAACTTCTAAGCCTTTTGTAGAAGGCGTGCCGTGCCTTATAGACAAGCAGTATGAAGCCATAAAAATCTTCGGCTAGCTATCTTATCTATACGCCTATCTATCTAGACTAGCATTAGATGATTTGAAGGATGCAAGAGCTACAAGCAAACCAAATCATTTTCCCCAAGTTAATCCGATTAGGTGGAGCTGGTGAAAGTAAAATAAGGAAACGGCCAAAAAGTGTAGGGTATTATTGCAACAATCAAGACCGACAAATTTAACAAATGCGTCAAATTATGAAGAAAAACACAACCCTTCTCAATAAATGGATGGATTATGCAAAAGAAAGTCCTACTTTTGGATACTTGGATTTGAAAAACTCGTTTTATGGTGCAGCTCCTTACTTTTCTATCTTGTATTCTTCTATGGTGGCTTGCTTTTCACAGTTGATGTTAATGGCCACATAAGTATAAGATAGTCAGCCGTGACCACAGCTTTCTTTGGTTTTAATATATTTTAACCTCAAAAATCAACACGCATTTGGGGAAAAAGTATTTGAGAGCCATCTTGTACTGTTCTCCTTTGCCTCTTTCTAGAACCTTTGGTAGGTGTTTGTCTATCAGGAAATCGCTATTCATGATAATTTTTCAAAAAAGATGTTTGGTTTAATCAAATTTTAGATTTTGTAAGAAAAAACTTACCATAGGAGTTCTTTTCTTTGGTAAAATGTGGAAATATGAAACCCACTATACAACTAGATCAAATTTCTTAGATATTCCTGCCTTTCATAAATGATATTTATATGCCTTCATCAGTAGTTTTTTCATAAATACAAAAGAACACCAAGAATTTCAAGAAATTATCTATCCATAGAACAAGGAATCAACAAATATGTGTTCATAGCATCATGAGCCATCCATGTACTGTTCTTCCCTCATTTCTTTCTGTTGTTCATATTCCTGCTTAGCTGTTTGCCTACCATGAAATCACCCGTCCAGGACAGATTTCTCGGAAAATGTATTTGTTTCTCCTAAAGTTTCCTATTACTAGCAACAGTCTTACACCATCGGTTTCGAACTTGAGATGAGACTTTCAGATAATATATAAAATCCATGGAAAACAAACACTTTTATCCAAATGGAGACTTTCCGATAGACAAGACTACTTGAGCCTATCACATATTTCAACAAAACAAAATTACTAGTTCATATTTTAATGCAATTTGACAAGGTAGTGGAAGCCTAATCATGCTAAGTGCGTATTCTTTCTTACCCAAGGCTCCACATATATCCCTTGTTTAACTATAAGCTGTAGAGAGATATAGTGCATAGCACTCATTCCTTATGTAAGGTTTCAGAACACTGGATCTTACTCAATGATGTGGCTTTTTGTTATTTAGAACTATATAATGAGGTACGGATACTGGTTACCTAAGACAAACCTAACCCACATGTGTGGATGATTTAGTGCATCTCCCACTGTCATCAAATTGGCCCCTACCTTCAAGTACTGTTATTGGAATCATCAGCTACATAAGTATTGCAATGGTCTCATCTGTTAAAAGTAATTGATTTTCTTTCTGTTTCTGTTTACCTTTTTACCTCTTGAGGAGTTCAGGTTGCTTTTGTTTACCTTTATGACTTCATTGCGGTTGAGGAGAGTCATCTCCCCACGGCATTCTCATACATTATAATCGTAAATGTGTGGGAATCTGTAGTGTCAATGTGTGAGCGGTATTGAGTCCTACTTAAGGTGATTGTGAAATCAAAAAATCTGCATTAACCTACATTACCCATCAAATTTGACTGGGGATTCAAATTTCTTGATGCATACGAATCAAATACCACTAAATAGATGAGTCAATATCACCTAATCAACATACCTAGCATGATAAATTACTAAGACTATGTGCAGTCTTTAGAATTTGCACAACAGCTTGATCAGTGACTACAGTTTTCTTTTTTTCTTTATAAAAGACATGTACATTTCTATTTTTGTTAATGCTTTCTTAAAATTACCATCCAATATCAGTTCAATCGACGTGTATTCTTGTAAAGACCAATTCTTCTCATGCAATTACAGGCTAACATGTATGGTGTTTACTGTTTAGGACTCGCTCTGACCTAGAGCAAAGAGTGGTTAACTACGTCTACATGATGTCTGAAGCAGATAAGAGAATCATAATCATTTCATGCATCGTTTTAATCAGAATATCCTAAAGTGATAAAGAAATGCTAGGCTACCTGTGGTTACCTGTGCTTTCGTTTAAGCCTCTGGAAAATGGGTTTCATTGGTTGGCTCGAGTTCTGACTCTGGTGATCTAGAGCATGGTTTGGTCCAAATGGAACTAGAGGCTTCTTTTTTGGTGCACATGCATCTGTCGACCCAAAATTGTATATCTCAACAGCTGAATTTTCCTTTCCTTTTCCTCGTCTTGGACCCTCCAGTCTCTCTAAGATCCTAGAGGTTTTCTCATCCAACTGCTTGCTACCATTAATAGGGGATAAAATGGTAGACGTCTTTGTCTTTGGTCTGGATACACCTTTGGGAGCATAAATTTTGCCCTCTTCGTCCACAATCAGTTGCTCCCACTCTTCTGTAATACAAGCAGCAGTCAAATCCTCGATTTTTGTTATTTGAGTCTGCTGCCAAGTGCAGTCTGGTACATCAACAGTTATCATTGGCGTTGAAACTGCTGACATCTCTAATGACTCTTGACTGGGTAAGATGAGTTCAGAGTCAATCTCGTTTCGTTTTGGTTGTGGTGTTGAAACCACTGCCATCATATCTAATGACTCTGGCCTGGGCAAGATGAGTTCAGAATCGATCTTGTTTCGTTTTGGTTGTGGTGTTGAAACCGCTGCCAACATATCTAATGACTCTGGCCTGGGCAAGATGAGTTCGAGTCAATTTCCTTTCGTTTCGGTTGTGGTATTGACCTGCAAGGGAATCAATGCTTTAGATCGACATTTCATCTAGAGATTGGAAAGACACGTTGAATAGTTGGGCTCATGACAAGTTGTTAGCCACTCTTTGATAGCAACTCCACAATTCCTTACGAACAAGTCTGTCGAGTGTACTACTACTACTCACAGACCAGGCAACCAAGTAGACTCTGACAGAGTTTAGGTATATCTCTATGACTACTTGAGGTCAGATCAGTACTTCTACTATTTATTTGATGAGTAATGTTTTACTAGTTACTACAAATACCATAATGTGGAGGCATAAGTTTACACTGAGGTTCATGTGAAAAGTCATTCCACAAGCACAGGAATTTTCTATCTACTAGTAGTGGTTGCTAATAAGAAGGTTTCTCCATTCAAGTCGTGGCTAGCAAAAATAGATCATTATGTAAATATACTTGTGGATTTGATAAAAATCTCTGTATCTGTGCTAGAAAAACTCATGAACATTTACCAGCTTACTTAGAGAATACATTAATCTTAGCACATATATCATGAAGAGTCCATGAAATGAAAATGGTGGAAATGATTACCCAAAATGTAAGCTCTCTTTTACAAGCAAGTTTAGCTTGGGGTGGAAGCCTCGCTCATGCAAAAGAGGGTTGTAGTCTCTTAGTTCCATCTGGAAGATAAAAAAACACATTAGAAATGGACTTGTTATGTTGAAGAAATGAAAAGGAAATATTTGCAAGGATGACATAGCTAATTGCCACAATCCATATCTAACAAGAAAACTCAATCTACAGATAACCATTCTAATTATGTAGTTTTCCACATTAACTGTCAGATCTCAGACCCATCGTTTAATAAGTTTCTGACTAGATGGACCATATAACATACATGACCCCCAATCCTCTTTTATGATGCAAAATTTTCAAAGTAATTCGACAGAAAGAGCTACTTAACAGTTTAAACGAGGCTTCATTCAGGTTAATTAATATGGATTGTTCACAACTCCAGAATTATTTTTTAAGCAAAAACCGAAGATATGAACATAAGTAAACTTCCAAAGTTATTAGAAAACAAAATCTTACCCTTAATAAAGAGGATCGAATAGAGTTCTCTACCTCTAAAGGTACAGCATAGTCAATCAACCCGGTGGCATCAGGAAAGGGCAGGATTTCCTCTGATCCTGCTAACCTCTGCAATATTTTTTAAGAGTCAGAAGGTAGAAATACAGATAAACAGAAATAGAGAGGACAGAGACTGAGACAGGCGGGCAGAAGGTACCCTGAGTAGCATTGGCCCTTTTTCTGATGGTTGGAGAATATAAAAGCACTGGAAGGTAGCATATCTCTTAGTTTCCATATTACAGTTTGAAGAACATATCAGTCCCTGATCCAGAGAATGTAATGCTCCACAAAGCCCTTGAAAAACTGCAACAAAGATAAGAAGCAAACTTACAGTTATACCAAATAAACTTGAGCAATCAATATGTAAAAACCAGGAACTGATGAACTAGGACCTCACCCGACATTACCACTTACATTGGGCATTTAGTTCTGATTTATCGGATTCATCTGAATTGGCTTCCATCTCATGACATGCTGAAGGAGTAACAATATAGGAACTCCCAAATATCACACCTGCAAATGTTAGCGAAAAGGAAATATGTACAAACTGTATATATGAAAGATAATTTGCTGAAAAGTGCTAAGAAAAGATCAATTTATGAATTTGTTTTGGCTTAAGAGATATTGCTGGAAGTGGGATTTCTCGTGAATCCAGATACTCTTCTAACCCACAACGAAAAACTTATATAATATCCAAAACTGTCATAGTACAAACCTTCACTTAGAGAGCACAATTTTGTCCGCTCAATAACAGTAAAGCTGATGGGTGCAGAAATTTGCTGGAGGTTCGGACAACTTTGGAAAGAAGGCAAAAATAGAATCGTTTGTTCTCCAACCTTTACTGCAGTTTCAATCAGATTACATGTGCCAAGGTCCTGGCGTGTTAGTGGGCAGACAGAGGACTTCTTCGCCTTATTTCCTCCTGAACCATCCAAGGGCAATCCATGACACCTACATGTCTACACAAAGATACCAATGAGCATGATTTGCTTTGTAATGATATTCCAAACCATCATCATCTTGAACCTTTTTATTTTCATAATCTTGAACTCCTAGTAGCAAATTCGCAAATAAAGCCACAAGTTACAAATATGAATTTAGCCTATAGTTGTGCCTACAACATTTGCTGCATCAGTCTATCTCTTTTCCTTTTATTAACTGGTTAAATAACAAATGGACCGAAAATTTGTCCTTGGGATTCATGATGAAACTATAATGCATGTTTTATATACTTCTAAAATATAGTACCTCGCAAGGGCTGAATCCGTCAATTATCGGGCTCATCGATGCAACCAAATTGCAAAAAACCTTGTCCGTAGAGCCAACGAGACTATTCTTAAAGTGAAAGACAGCTTGCAATGGTTCCTCAAAGTCATCCTTCAGCTCCTGGTGCCATCGCTTTACAAGGCCGCACAATATCCTTGCATCTGCATGCTGATATTAATTAAGACATCCACATTTAAACTAAATTTCACATTGAATCTTCATAAAGCTTTTTACCTGGAAGATATGTTCGAAAAGAACAGTTCTCAAGATCAGAGATACTGTTACTAAACTTCTGGACATCCTCAGACATACTTTTAGGCTGACAGGATTCTTGCTCTAACAGTATAAACTCGACTGAAACACATTTATCTGCTGCATCCTGTCAGAAAAAAGATTAATGTCCAAATGAAATCATTAGCTCTGCCTTCAATAGTGACAGATAAGGGGAAAATATCCAAAGACAGTGGTGACATTATCAGCTTACTGTAAGAGTTTCCCGAGCAGATTCAATGCCTTCCATTAAACAAGAGCTGACACAAATCACTTTTCTAACAATATCTTTACCACCCCAAGAATAAAGAACTTCGTCACTTAGGAGCTTCCCAAACGTCACATCTGTTTATTAAGAACCATGTTCATCTATTATTATCCCCAAGAACAAGTGAAAATTTAAAGGACTTCGACAACAAAAACACTCCGTAAACCAATGAATCCTTATAGTCAAGTATGAAACTAACATGGCTTACACTCTCCACGTGTAAGGAGTGCATTCCGTAATTAGAACTACATATATCTGTCTACTAATAACACTGCTCATTCAACAAAATGGAAACATAAATTCTCTACAGATAACAGAAATGGAAGAAATGAATTACTCACCACCATCACTGATTCTAGTAACTGAAGAATTCATCATTTCAGGTAAAAATCCATCAGTAGGTAAGTTGTTTACAGCATGATGAAAATCTCGTAAACAAAAATCTCCTCTCGGACTATACGCAATCCTCAACTGATGTTATATCCATGAATCAGATAAAACACACAGATCCAGGTATAGCTCAAAAAACAATTCAGATGTACAGAAAAACCCTAGATGATAATACACTTTTGTAGTAATTACCTCATCAAAGCAGGAAATTCTACTCCTCTGAAGATAACATAAGCCGATTCTATCAGCGAGGATCTCTGATTGTTTATCTCCTCTTCCTCCTGTTGAGATTGCGTATTGATTTGCTAGTTGCAGTAAACACTGACGAAGAACAAAAAACGTCACAGAAATTCAAAATCGAGCTTCAGTATCCCGAATTAAACAAGTAAATTCGATAATCATGACCAAAAATCCACCAAATTAGATAAAAAAATGTTCGATAAACAGAAATCGATCGATCGAAGCGAATCTGTATGGAATTTTACCTGTTTCAATTCTTTGAGAAGAGGAGGGGAAATTGTTCGAAGATCGAGCATGAAACAAAGAAGAACCATATCTTTCTTGTGTGAAATATTTAACCCAAGAAAATCAAATGTGTCCTTCCGATTTTGAAATTCGAACACCTGATTAGTGTAGCAGATTTTTTTTTCCCGCGATAATAATGCTGTGAGAAGGCAAGGGAAATTGGGCTTTCAATTGTCTACAAGGAAAGTAGAATGATTTATATGGGTTGATACCCGCTCTACTAGGGGATGATACCAGTCCATCGATCCAATGGTTAGGATTGTCAGGATTTTTATGTCTTATATGGACCGATATCAGCCCTTAATAGAGCTGGTATCAGCCCATATACATCATGGAAAGGAGAGAGTCACCAAGGGTGTTTTTCTTTTTGAGGCTCGGGTTTGACTCGTTGTGGCTCGGAGTAGTTTTTTCTATTATTTTTTTATTAGTAATTGGTTTGGATGGAGAATTTTAAAGGTGTGATTTATGGGTCCAGTGGATTTGATGGAATTACGTTTCCCATGGTACGTTTGGTGCTCAAATCCCCTGGAATCACGTTTCCCACGGGAATCACTTTTCCAGCAAATCCTTTATAATGGAGTCCGACCCCTCACCCCTAGGATTAGCTGAGAAACTTATCAAGGGATTTGTGGACCCATTTTTTAATGTTAAAATTCCATATATATACTATTTTAATATTACGGGGTAATGTCAAACAGTACATGGACTTTAAAACAAGGAAATGCTATAAATCCTAGATATTTTAACAGATTACCAAACACACGAGGGACTTGCATGAATCCCAGAAAATTTTAATCCCATTGGATTACAAATTCCTAATATTCTGCGGGTAGTGCCAAACAGTACATGGACTTTAAAACAAGATAATGCTATAATTTCTATGTATCTTAACAAAGTTACCAAACAAACGAGGGATTTACATGAATCCTAGAAATTTTAATCCCATTGGATTATAAATTCCTCGAAATTGTGAATTCTGCAACCAAACCCAGTGTAAATTATTTTTTTGAAGCATAAAATGAAATCCATCGCCGCAACTATTATGGAGCAAAAAATCATCCATGTTATGTAGTGATGATCCACATTTTACGCACCAAAAAGTGCTTCTATGGATGATTTTAGTATCCATACGTTTAGTGAAGTCGAGAAATGACCCTTTAAATTTGTAAAGGTTGTTATGTATAGTTCATCTGATCATAGAATGACCGGACACCCCGTCTGGATATTAAGTGTCTGAATCTATATATTATTTTTCTTTGTTCTTGTCACTTAATTATTGGATGGAGATTTTTATTTTTCGAATGGAAGTAATTAAGGACAGATATAAATGTTGTTGATTCAATTTACTATTTTTCCCAAATCAATAACGTTTATAAGTGTTACAAATTTCGTTATTTGTATCCATCCAGTTAATAACCGAATGGATTATCACTTTTTATTTTTCACCCATAGTAATTTTTAGCACCACTCTTCGCTGAGGGTCCACGTTTATGTGGGTGCTCCTTTTAAGTTATGAATGATTTTATTTCCGCAACATAAGAGTTTCCCTCAACAAAAGATACAATGAGTTAATAAGATCCTCGCTGACAATCAATCAATACTTCCACGCGGAAAAACAGATCCACAAAAAGCACTAAAAATGGATAGGTATTTGGGACATGAAATAATACATCTCTTAGTTAAATTTGTGAAAGAAACTCCAATATCTCAACCCATATGTTATCGACACGGCTTAAGGCTATTCATTTTTCTGATAATCATTTTACCCTCACTTTTATCAGCTATTCACTTCAAATCCTCGCAATATTCAAAAATTTCGAGGGAGAACTATTCACTTCGTAGTTCTTGTTTCCCTATTAGGCTATTTATTTTGAGATCAAACTGATCAGTCTATTGATTCCTTGTATGCTCATATGTTTGTTCGTCTGATATTTTCCTTGAATTGTTGTTAGTTTCCATAATGCATTTAAGAATTAAGAACATAGGAATGCCAATATTTCTTTATGAGAGCCGTGAAGAATTGTACACCTGTTACACAACAAATCATTATCGAGCAGGATTTTTATGGATAAGGTTCCAGACTTGTGACTAACCTGCACAAGGGTGAGTCGTACTCTCGCCAGAGGCATTATGCTGACATTTACCCTTGTTTTTACCTCTTCTTTTTACCGAGAACATTCTTTTTGGACATGAAAAGTGATCATAGAAATTACTATCATCATGGAAAGAGACAAGATTAGAGCGCTTACCCGAGGTTGATTGTCTGGAAAACGATGACATTTTATCAATAACATATTTATATCATGTAATGATCAATTCCATGTTAGCTTGTTGAATCATCATTTCATTGATGAAACGCCAATTTTCTCAAGAGGTGTATGAGCATCCTTATAAACCCATATGTGTGACGATTTTTCTGAGTTCTTCTTTAACCGATTTTGCATACTACCTTTTTGACTTGTTCGAATATTTGTGGATCCAGGAAAACTGACATTACTAGTAGCAAATTTTCCTGAATATGTTTTCACCCTGAGAGGTTTAGATGTTCGAATATCTGTCACACCTTTCAGAATTAAATCTAATGTGTTTTGGAGACGGACAAACTGATAGTTTTCCAATCTCAGTTTACACTTTGTTTGAACATGCCCTTTAGTGTTGCAATAGAAGCACACTTTATGGGTTTCAATGAAATCAGAACATGTAGTTTTAACATCCTTTTGTGAAGAACTCTTACTCCTTAGAAACATAGTTTTTTCTTGGTCAGGGAAATTTAACCGATCAACTCTATGCAAAGTATAAGTACTTTGTTTATTAGTTACTGAGTGCGATTTTGATAGCTTATCATGAACAACAAGTGCTCTTACTTCTTCTAACTCATCGGCTTTTTCATAAGCTAAAATCATGGTAGATTCTTTAGAGTCACTATCGCAACATGGAGTAGTACTCAACAATCGTTCGATATCTAAGACATTATCTTTAAGTTTAGCCTAAAATGAAATAATGTTTAATTTCACTTCGGCATGTTCTTCAAGAAAAATCCTTGTTCTCTAATCATAGTCATAAATAATGCCAATGAGAGTATTTATATTGTGTTTCAGCCTATTGACCTCATAAGACTAAAATTTTACATGTTTTAAAATCTCAGTACATTATTTGGCTGCTTCCCTTTCTACTTTGAGTCAGACTCATCAGTAAGATAATAAGGGGATTATACTTATCAATATTCAATTGTTTTATGGGAACAGAGTGTTCATCTATACAAGAATTTGAAAATTCAGACTCTTTTACAGAATCCATAACAATAGTGTTTTTTTTTAACTGGTGGAACGTTAAATAGAGATTTCGTCTCTGTCCATATAGTCAGATTGCTCAAACACATACTTATTAGGTCTTAAACGTATTTTCCTGCTCTGATACCAATTGAAAATATGGGGTACCCAAGTACACCACCAACTTTTTATTAGGAAACCAGTATGGAAAAAACCTAAATATAATTCCGAGAGTTCAACTTAATGAATCTCAATCAAGGAATAATATTCAGAGTTATATCTCTTTCTCCCACAATCAGAAAGTTTACAGAGACTAGTCCATGAACCTGATTTATGTGTGACAATACTTGGACGATTCCAAAGATCAATATCCAAGAATCAATCAAGTCGATCTAACAAGCAAGGATGGATGTATCTAATTTGATTGATTTACGTACAACCTTTGATATTTCAATTATAAAGATAAACAATATAATGCAAAAAAAAAAATAACACAAACTCCAAAATTTTGTTAACGAGGAAACCGCAAATGCAGAAAAACCCCGGGACCTAGTCCATACTTGAACACCAAACTATATTAAACCGCTACAGACTCTAGTCTACTACAAATAACTTCAGACTGGAATGTAGTTGAGGCCGAAATAAACCTTCACAACAATTCATTTACAGTTGCGCTCCTTACGCCTCTTGAATTCGAGCAGGACTCCGCGCAAATGATTCCCTTAGCTGACGTCCTTTACAGCCTAAGAATTGCTTCAACTCAATTAAAGATTTGAAACCAATCTGCCTCCCACAGATAAGCCTATATGTGATTTCATTTTTGATCGTAAATCAAGGTGAGACTGGAAATCGATAGTAATAGACAAAGTCTAGCTAACCTCAAAATATGGTATTATGACTCCCGAAGAGCATCCTAGATTCTTATTCACCTCATAAGTATTAAACATGTTGAATCACAAAGTCTGACACAAAGAGATCTTTGCGATTTATATCTATCTTGTTTGAGTGAGAAACTCAACGATCATAACAAGATCAGGATACTCGAACTATCAAGATAAAAATAGATGGACCTAGCTTCACGAATCCCTATGTGAAGTCTTTTCAGTCGCTAAACCCTAGAAATTCAAAAAATAATGGTGTCAGAGATTCAAAAATCCCAGCTGCTTGTGGTTTTTTCTCATATAGACTTTTAAAGTATAAGTTGATTTAGGTTTAAACTAAGATAGCTTTGGAACCATGCAAACAATATCCACCGATAGATGAATCTTTGAAACGAGATTAACATACCAAGATATACACTCTGGTTAGTGTAGTTGCAGGAAATCCCACAACACACCCCTTATAATATTTTCTAGATCTAAATCTATTTCATAATCAAAACAAAGATTAAAGTGCTAAAATTATAAAATGGACACAAGGATTTTTTACATGGTTCGATCAATGTGATCTACATCCATGGATTTAGGATGCACCACGACCGAACCGTGTATAAATACATTGTTCATGGACGGTTAGCCAAAACTAGCCGATTGAACCATAAGCTTAATCATTTTCATATGACACTTCAGACTTTAAGCTTGAGTCGCAACCATAGGTTATAATGTGATCAATCATGTATATATAGTGATTTTAGAGATTTATTCAAATGCCAATTATCTCACAGAAATAATTTTTGTGCATCTAAAAATATTCGACAGGGAAAGTACATGTAGTCTACCTTGTTTGTGACTATTTTTGTCATGGTACATGTTAGAGCATTGCTCGGTCGAACTCACAAGTGTTTCTATATCAATCTTGCTTGTCAAATTTAGTTGCCAAAACTATATCTTGATTTCTTGCCTACAATTAGTTAAGTCACGGTGTAGGATAGTGTAGTTGAGAAACAAGCCAGTCGTCATTTGCGTTCTACCGTTCGAAGGCGAAGATCAACCGAAGCTTTTGGAGAACTTCATCAACAAAAGGTAAGTGTAGACTGAACCACCTATTTCTCAAGTTATATTCACTTTTCTATCCTCGGGACGATTGTCGCATAACTAATTAGACTAGTTTGCATAGACACGAATTTCGAGTCGAGAACTAATTATTTGGTTTACGAATTTATCGAAATATAATGACTAATCTTAATGAACATTTGTTCATACTTGATCAAATTTTGGTGGAGAACAATTTATTATTCGAAACCAAATCATGATTCAAGTTTATCATTCAAAATAGCTTGGAACAATGATATGTGTCATTGATGTTATTCAGGAATTTTTTGAATTGATTTAGAGAAATATAGAACTACTATATTCAAAATACAAGACGGTGTTATCAGTCTTACAAACTGAGAAAACTGTTTTATGTCTGAAGTTGTATTACATGTACTTGTAACACGTAGCGAAGTAGCTATATATCGACTTTCAGATTTGTGTGATACGCATACTCGAACGCACATCATGGGAAAATCTGTTTGTTTTGTGATCCGGATAGGTATGCATATTCTCATGCAAACCATTTTGGAATTGTGGCAAGGGAACCAGGTTAAAGTATTCAAACAAGGTTTGTGAGCTAATAAAGTTCTATTTTCTAGAACCGGTTTAGTACCCAAATCGGTACGTGAACTGAAATTGTTTTGTGAACCGACACGTGAAATGAAAAAGTTGGTCAACTCCGGAACTTTGAGTTGCACCTAAGTTTGCAAACTGGTACGTGAACTGAAAAAGTCATGTCAACTCAAAAACTCGGTTACGCTTACAAGTTTGCAAACCGGTCCGCGTACTGTGATTCACACGACTCACGAACGACTCAAGTAATTGTACCTTGTACATTAACCAACTATGTCGATTATGATTCAATTGCGATTAAATTATTTCTATGAGATGATTTTCATTTGATCAATTCTCTAATTAACACTAGACTCATTTGATCACATGATTGTGAATCAAGATTAATGTCTTAGTGAACATGAAAATGAGTGTTAAGCTTTTAAAGTTCAAATCGGCTAGTTTCGGCTAACCATGTTGGACATATTCTTTATACACCTGCTCTAAGGTTTGGTTTACCTAACCAGAATGTATATCTTATTTATGTGAATAAGATTCAAAGACAACTTAGGCTTTGAAGTATATATAAGGGGAACTCTTGGAAACTGGGATCTTTGAATCCTAACACTACTTTTTGGTGTGTCCTAGTTGTTGAAAAGCGGGGTCTAACAACCACACCCAATATTTCGCTTAGCAATCAGATGGACTAACTCCAATATACTTTAAAGAGAATCAACTAGATAGTCAGACTCAATCTTAAGAAAAGTATATCCAAAAGTTATATCTTTATTTCTCAATTCAATATGCAATCAAACAAATAGGAATTTGCGAGCCCGATTGAATATAAGAAATAACTTGAGCGGTATCACAAACCAATATCCAAGTGTCAATATATTTAATCAACAACCAAAGGTTGGATTCACAATTGATTGAACTTACACACAACCTGTGTTATTTAAATTATATAAACAAATATAATACGGAAAAGAAATAACACAGACACCAGAAGTTTTGTTAATGAGGAAACCGCAAAAATAAAAAATAAAAAACCCGAGACCTAGTCCATCTTTGAGCACCACACTGTATTAAGCCGCTACAGATGATAAGCACGTAAATGCTATACTTTATACCCATATTTATATTAGCTAGGACTCAATATTTTTGGCTAACAACACTATTTTAGTGCTTTTGTAGAAAGTACAAGTGAATCCAATCACCAAAACCATAAATGGTTAAAGGGAGGAAAAATGACGCTTGCAACAAAAATTATCAATAGGAGAACCTCAAATGTGGTGGCTCGGGTATGTTTTTATATCAAAGACTACTCAAGCCCGGCCCACTACTTTGTTATCATCCAAGAGAAGTGAGAGACTTCAAGCTAGTGCTCTACAGAGGTGAATGGAGAATGCCGAGATGGAGAACGAATTTAGATTGAACGGAGACTGTTGATGTGACCTCAATCTGGATTTGGCCGGTGGTAGATGGGTTCAAATGGAGTTTGGAAGCGACAACACAATGATCTGAAGTCATTGGCAACACTTCAGTCAGTTCCATGATTGTTCTTGAATAAATGGAAGTTGCGAGAGAGGGTTGGTGCAGGTGATTTTGGTATGAAACGTTCTTGATCATACAGTGGTGGTTGCTGGACGAAAATGGGGTGCTGGTGATGGTGTCTGTTTGGAAGTATTCAGCCATGAATAAAGTTGGAACCAATCTCCACGAACTAATGATTACAGGCAACGGTTGGTTTAGAATTGTTGTTGGATATATGAACAGTTGCCGATGGTGAAGATTTTGAGCTGAAGTAGCCAACAGTGGACATACTGACGGACTGAGTTTCCCAACCATGAGTTTGCTGGGTATTGCCTAAGCTGGTTCAGTAGGAGGTGTTGCCGGCAATTCGAGAAGCTATCTCAGTAAATCGCGCAATGGAGAGTTATGGGGTTCAGGTTGAGCTGGTTGTATGCTTTCAGTGATGATGTCTTTTCCAAAGTTTCATTGGGTGCTGTCCAAAATAGTCTTCGCTAAACGGTGGTTGTACAAGAGATCTTAGACCGAATGAAGAAGAGATCAAGATTGCCTGTGACTGTCAGTATTAATCCATGGCACTAAAGATATCGAAGCTGTGAAGACTTAATTGACGAGTATGCTCATCGAGGCGAGTATGCTACGCTGGAGTTGCATGATCGTGCAAGCACATGAATGGAAGATGGCCGAGTTAGTTCTATGGCGCCGTGTTCAAATGAGACGGTGGTCCGAAATGTGTCGGAGTTGGGATGATTTTAATCCGTGCAAGGGTTATTGGTGAAACCGTGACGACGTTCGGTTGGATTGAGTTGCTTGCAGAGTTGCGTTTTAAAAGACATGTGAGAAAATGAAGGGTTAGAAAAAGTTTGCCGCCGGAAGTTTCGACTTGCAAGTACAAAGCCAAACAGGAGCCGGTGATCCAGGTTCGATTGGGGTTGGTACTTGGGTCCTTGGTGTTGTTCGGAGTTACGAAGGGTGCCTAGATTTATAAGGACGGATATTAGGATTCTGAGCTGTGGCCAAACTTTAGTGGACTGGGTCTTGGAAGTTATTGCTAGGTCTTATATCGGATCAAGCAACGTACACCTATATAAGAGAAATGATAGAAGAACAGAAGAGGGGAGTTCCGACAACAAAAAGTTGCGGCTATCGGAACAGTAGAAGAATAAAGAGACGTGAAGGCATAGAAGGCGAAACAGAGGAGAAGAAGAGGATCGATCGCCGGGTGACGACGACGATATAACTTGCTTTTTAAATCATCTTTCTCTTTTAATTCATTTTAATGGGTTTTAAGAAACCCATAATTATGTCTTGCTAGATTTTCATAACTAGGGTTTATGTTGAACCCACATTGAGTATAGGTCAATTGAATTGAGTTATTTGACAAAGACTATTTTGATTTGAATAAATTAATTCCATGATTTTATATATTGATTCAATGATAAAAATGAGTTGTTGATTCACCGGTTTTATATAACCTTTGTGCTTAATTGTTATGGTTACAAATATATTTGTCTACATATTTGATATTCCATCTTGGGTTAAATCTTTTGATGAGGTATGCTTAGAATAGCTGTGTATTATTTGTGAACTTATAATTAGTTTCAGTATAACTTTCTCGCTAATGCAATTTGATGGTACATGCTTGGATTTAGTCTTTTGATGTGCCATACTTAGGCGTCCCAGTGATATTTGCGACTCTAATACATATAATAGGTGATGTCAATAGAACGAACAATAAATAATTCATGAATTATGTTTCATTTCAAAAAGAATTGAATAAAAATAGTGGTGGATACTATAAACCCTGGTTATCGGCTTTTCCATTGGTCTCATTTTATTAGTTTAATTTTTTTAGTATTTCGTTTGTAATTATAAAAATTCAAAAAACATTATTGTTGGTTAATCTTATTAGAGATATTGATTACAGTATTTCCACCGCTCTTCGTGGGAACGACCCGCACTTGCCTCTGTCTACTAGTTAGACACCATGCGATTGCGGTTTATTATATATAGGCATCTCCTGAGCCTATCAACAAGACACTAGCCTACTCCAAGTTAACTTCAGATTTGGAATGTAGTCGAGCCCTAACCAATCTCACACCGATCAAGGTACAATCGCGTTCCTTACGCCTCTAGAACCACATCGATTCGCACTTGATTTCCTTAGGCTGATCTCACCCACAACTAAGAGTTGCTTTGCGACCTAAAGTCAAGACTTGATAAACCAATCTGTCTCAAACATAAAAGTCTATTGAATAGATAAATCTGTCTCCCATAGATATACCTATGAGTTTTGTTCCGTCTTTTGATAAGTCAAGGTGAACAAGAACCAATTGATATACCGGACTTTTATTCCCTAAGAACAGCCTAGAAATATCAATCACCTCACAATAATCTTAATCGTATGGTAGCGAAACAAGATATTGTGGAATCATAAACGATGAGACGAACATGTTTGTGACTACTTTTTATCTTGCCTATCGGAGATTAAATCTCGATCAAATCTTAGAGAAGATAGTACTCAACACGATATAAAATAACAAGATCAGTAACACGCAACTACGAGAAAATAGTTGGGTTGGCCACAAATTCCCAATGAAGTCTTTAAGTCATTAACCTACAAGGTTTTGGAAAAACCTATGGTTAAAGGAGAATCGACTCTAGTCGCAACTAGTATCATACATGAGGTGTGGGGATCGGGTTTCCGGTTGCTAGAGTTCTCCTTTATATAGTCTTCAAATCGGGGTTTGCAATCAATGTTACATTGGTAACAAAGCATTCAATATTCACCGTTATATGAAAACTGATTAGACTCAAGCTAATATCTTTCAACTCGTTAGATCGAACTTAGCTTGTTACACACAAATGAAAAGTGACTTCATTTAGATATGAGTAACCGTACCTAAACGTGTACACCTTGTTGGCTCAACAATAGTTAGCCGAATTTAGCCATATGAACACTGTAATATCAACCATATTCATCTTAACCATAACTAGTTCAAATGACTCAAATGAAACTAGTTCTAGAGTTGTTCAATTGTTTATATTCTCATAGAAGTATACAAGACACAATTGAAGCAAAATCGATTTTGATTCACTCGAATCAATTCATGAACATATAGCCACGGTTTACAAAAGATTGCATTCCTTATTATATAAATGAATTAGTTCATAAACAAACCGATTTAGAACATAACCTACTCAAGTATGCAAACGTACGCATACCTAAGTGGTCGACTAAGTTTGGTTCGCCAGTATGCGAACGAGTACGCATACCACCAAACTCAGTTAAATCCCTCAAACTCACGCCAGTACGCATACCGGTGTGCATACTAAGTTCCGGACTTTCATTAACCAACCAAGACGCATACGGTATGCATACAAGTAAGACATCTTGATGAGTGCCAAATAGTGCATATTTATACACCTTTTTTATTGGCATTTTACTCATCTTTTGTGCTCAAGAATCGATATTATCCCAGCATTTCGTGTTTTCTTTGTTTTCAAGAATAAATATTTGTATTAATTAATTTTGTATTTTTAGGTACTAAATAAAGTCAGGAGAAAGTGCGGAGCCCAAAGAGCAAAGAATTGGAGTCGAGCATCTATGGAGCAGAGCCAAAGCTCACACGCAGCTAATGATTGCAACCCAACAAGTAGCAACTCATATACAAGACATGGGCTTGAGCTAGACCCAACCCGCGATCCAGGATCCGAGCCCCGTCTCTTCCGAGACGTTGAGATTTCTTTTCTCCCTCATCCAACGGTCGCCGCTTCCACGTGCATCGAAGATCGCCGCTCCGTGCTGCACGGATCACATCAAAACCGGCCACCTCTCTCAACCTCGTTCGGATCGCAGCCCGCCTCATCCAACGCTCGCTCGGCTGTCCCATCGTCCGTTGCTGCACTCTGCTCAACACCGAAGCATCCAACACCCTATACCCTAGTCGACTACCCATTTTCTCTTCTTCCTCTTCTCTTTCCTCTGCAAAAACCCATCTTCTCGTAAAAACCCATCCCCCTCCCCGTCTCCATCGGAGCGGAGCCCCGCTCATCCTTCGCCCCGACCAACCACCTTCATCACCAACAACTCTATCTCTGCAGGCGCACCACCTCTTTAGTTCCTATTTTCTCTCTCTTAGCTTCGCAACCCTAGAATCTAACATAGAGAAGATAAGAACTAGGGTTAGCCAACCACCATGCATGGCGTTTCGAGAGCCGCAAGAAAGGGAACAAGCGAGATTCGTAGTATGGGTATTGATTGATTTGTCATTTATTTGCTATTTTTAATCGAATTAGGGTTTGGAAATGATTGGATTTGCATGTATAAATAGAGGAGTAGAGTGAAATTAGTTACGCCCTGGATTAGCCAAAGGCGATCAATTAGTTTTGATTTTGTTTCTGTTACATTATTATGTTTTAATTTAAGTTTGTTGAGGTTTCAATGAAACCCTAGTTCCAAATTGGGTTCAACTATATTAGATTGTCTTGAGTATTTAATATATTAGATACTTTCAATTACAAAGATCTAACTTTTTCTCTCACAATGCATGCCAATGCCATGGATGCATTGTAGTTAGGTTATATTTGGGTTAGGTATCTGCAGCTCAAGCTTTAGAATCATAGGCTAATTCCTTTGATTAGTTATACTTGATTAGATAACTAATGCTCGGGTTAGTACCCTAGCCGAACACCGAAGTATTACAAGGTGAAACCCTTAGATAAGTGGTGGGTTTGACACCCGCCCTTATCATCCACAGGCAAGAAAGTCTCAACTCGCTTGAGCACACAATATGAGCTAGTAGGTGAATTTGAAGTCCTTAGCAACCCCTTTACACTATCTCATTACCTTAGTTAAAGTTACTTCAAGCCATAACTCAGCCGTATCGGCAACCAAAACATCTCGTTATCACTTGTTACGTCACTAGAATTCAGATTGAGAAAGCCTTAGATCACACACAAAGCACCCCTTGTCTCGTGGATCGACCCGCACTTTGCCGCGTCTCCGATAGACGCCGTGCACTTGCAGTTATCACCGTAGGCCATCATTTACATACACTTTCGAGGCCTACCAAGTTTTTGGCGCCGTTAGGGGACTTGGCGCGTGCCTTGCTGATTTTAGGCTTGTTTCACCGAGTTTTCATCTATCCCCGTGTATATACCCACATTGAGTTGATACTTTTAGCCCCGCATTATAGTATAACTTAGGTTATCTCGTGGCATTTCAAAGATCTTGTACTGCATCCCTGTTTTTCATTTGTAACCCTGTATATTTGTGTAAGACCTTTTCTTGTTTCCATGCCATTTTAGATGTAGCTTAGCTTAACTTTGCTTATCTCTGCATCTTTTGTATTTTCCTAAAGCATCAAGTTCATCTCAGTACATCTCAGTTCTTGTAGCTTCTTTCATTTGCATCTCAGTTCATCTCAGTTCTTGTAGCTTCTTTCATTTGCATCTCAGTTCATCTCAGTTCTTGTAGCTTCTTGTTTTCTTGCATCTCAGTTCATTAGTAGTAGTTATCTGTAACTTAGTACACATCTGCATCTGCACTTGCATTATAGTTCTTCATTCCTGCATCATAACCCTTCACACTTCCCATTAGTGTAACTTGTAAATAGCCTTGCACTTATAGTCATCATAACTAGTGCTGTCACTTAGTGTGATTATCACTTTGCATCTGAGCTACAACTTAATAAGTAACTTTGTAAGCATCACGCCTTATCCGATCAGTCAAGTTCTTCTCAAACTTGTCATCCGCCGGTGTTGATATTCATTTCTTCATCTTTTACACTTCGGGATCCGATCTTGCGATTTCTTGAGTAAAAACTCCGTAACTCTTGTGGAGCAACTAAACAACCCTGTGGTAAGACAAGGAGCCGAGCATAGCCACCGTGGCTAAAGCAAGTTAGTATCATTCTCTAACTCGCTCCGTGAATGATAAATGTATGGGTGACACTCCATGAATGCATGCTAAATATATTTGCTAGCTGAAATAGCTATATCTTTGAGCTGAACCGTGTCAATTTGTGCATTTGTGTGAAATTATCTCCACATCCAAGAGCCCTGCATCACTGTGCTTTGTGTGTCTGTGCCAAAACTCCTTAACTGACAGACCTGCTGTCAATTAGTCTGTTGGGTCTGTTGACTGACATGTGAACAAGTTATACTTGAAGCCGATAATCTCCATTGAAATGAGAAGGTTGCATGAACTCGAGCATAAACCTATGCACCTCTCCCGTCATTTGGTCATTTGCCGAGACAAGTCACCTTGAGTTGACACACCCCGAATTTAGCCCGTGATCGGTTGAAGTCATCTCGAGATAGTTGACATCAACCAGATCTGCCATCATTTGCTGCTAAACCTATCCCCGTGTAATCAGGCATTAAACCCGTGGCCGAAATGGTTGCATTTGCCTCTGTATCTTGACCTCAAGCCCCGAAGCTGTGAGGTTGAACTTGGATAGTCGTAGCTACAAAAACAAAGAGCAGCAACCCACATAACCTAGCCCTGAGCCAAGCTAACTTGTGCTGTGCATTACCCTGAGCATAACCCTGTTGAATGACCTGTGCATAGCCCTATTGGCTGAAACCTGAGTGGCTGAAATCTGAGCATGTTATGCAAGTGCTAGCATTGCTTAACTGTTAATCTGTTGCATCTTTGGAGTTCATAGCTACATTGAGTCGAAATTTAATGAGTGCATGATGGTGTAAGTAATATACCCCGTCAACTCTTGAATTGATCTCGTGATCCATCTCGCACTTTGGTGCCCAAACCCCGTTGACAACCGTGTCCACTTTGATCTTTTGTACTATGCTGCTTCCAATTTGTAATTGTTGAGAAAGCCTGCTAATTGTGTGTAACCTGAAACTAGTGCTGTGTTGAAATATTGCACTAGGCTGTGCTAAGATGCAAGCACTAGGTCGTGCTAATCTCTCGTAAATCGAAGCCCATACACCTAAGCCGTCAACATGTGACCAGCCGGTCTTTGTGTGATAACACAAGTTGCACCGATCTCGTGCAACATAATCTTCTGGCTGAACATATCCTGGAACCCGATTCATCTCAATTTCAAAGACCCAAAATGAAGCCTTCATAGTTGGCTAACAGAACCCAACCTGGGCCGCAACCAAACCGAGCCCATAGTCTGTTGGGTCGTACCCCTTTCACTGGCCGTATACATAACTGGTGTGGCCAACCGGGGCCGACCATCTAGGCGTAACCCAAACATGGGTCTGTAAAATAAATCAGCCCACTTAAACCAAGCCGCCGGGTTTGTGCACTTTCAATCGAAGCTCAACCGTGGCCGAGCTTTCACATTGGTCGCACATGTTAACCTAACTTGGGCTTACACCAAAACTCAGCCCAACTCAATTCATTTCGGGCTATACTTTTCAAACACAACCACTTGGGCTGCAACCACACAACCTTCAGCCCACATAAGCTAGACATCTGGGCTGTGCGTTTCACAAATCCTGGGCTTCAACAACAAATCCCAAACAAACCAAAACCCACATAAACCAAACTTTCCCAACAAACCAAAATCCCAATAAACCAAATTCCCACATAAACCAAAGCCCATTTTCATGTTATATTTGTTAATGTTTGCACATATTTTCTATTGGGTTGACCCTCAACTCTTTAGCATCATTAGTAAATTTTTGTAGGACTTGTTATTTTTTTCTTTCTTGAATCGGTTGAGTCTTCTTGTGCATTTTTATTATGCTAATCCGATATGATCTCGAGAATGTTGGATTTTGCCTTGATTAATGAAGCTCAACCTTGCTCCCCGCCAACATCAGGTAATCTCTTCCCTTTTTCTCTTATCGAAGCATAGTTCTCTCGGTATGTGATTTGTTTAAAATTTTTCTATATGTCGACACATTGAGGACAATTTTTTATTTTGGTTTGGGGTGCATTTGCATATTTTTGTATTTAGAGTTTTTAGTCTTTTTAACCTTTTATTTCAATTTAAAAAAAAAAAAAAAAAAAAAAAAAAAAAAATCAAAACTCTTTTTGTAAAAACCTCCAACTTTTAGAGATTTTAGAGTCACTAGCATGCTTTTAGCTACGTTTACATAGAGAATCTGACCGAAATAACAGAAATTGGAAGTACTAGGAAAACGCAATCGGGTTCCTTAGTTGATTAGAGCGTTAAAGTTGGATTTAACCATCTTAGGATGGCGAATTAGGTCTTTGTTTAGATATTCGGTAGTAGAATTGTGATCACCCATAGTGGAGACTACCCATTTTACATCAAGTGAGGCACCAACCTTCAATTTTTGCAACTTTCTAGAAAAGCTGTTAGAGTGTGTGTCACCTTACGTAAATTAGGGTAGGAATGGTGAGCTACCCAACTTCGCACCAATTTCAAAGACTACTTTTGATCTCTTGAGTGCTAGTTTTTGTCAATCATGAGGGTGACGTCTAAAGATGAAAACTCCTTCTAAATACCGATTTGCCGTTAGCATCACTCTCTCTCTCAATCAGCAAGACCCATAGAAACACATCATCGTCAAAGAACCGGGCCGAGAATCGAATATTGAAAGAAAAATTGATATAGTCCAAGGTTTATGTGCAACAAAGAAAAGAAAATAGGATGAGAATTAATAAAATTTATAAAATTAAGACAATACAAGTTGTGGAAAAATTGAGTGATAAAGTCCTTTGTCCATGGAGTAGTTGTTTCATTATTTTTATTTTTATTTTCACTTATTTTAAAATAAAAAAAAAAAAAAAAAAAAAAAAAAAAAAAATCAAAAATCAAAAATCAAAAAATATTGTAGTTTATTTTTGCTACCACCATGGTAAAGAGAGTTCAAGAAGAAAAATCCAAACAACAAGGAAATTGAGTATAAAAGTTAAAAAATTGTCAAGTTTTGTGAAGTTTAGAAGTTCGTCATCAACATTTGAAGACCGAAGACCGAAGATTGAAGACGTTTCTATGGTTCTTATGAGAGAGTGATATTAATTGCCGATCGGGTGAGAAGTGAGTGAGTACTCCCACCCCTTGCTAATGGTTGATTTACTTTCTTAGAGATAATCAGAAAAAGATTCTTTTTGTCCACACATCTGTGGAGTCTCAGATTTTATTTTGAGGAAGGTTATCCTTCTTACCTACAACGTGTGCTTTGATTTCTCTCTTTATTCTGCCTTTCGCACATGAGAGACTAAAAAGCGATCTTTTTGAGTGCAATTATCATAAAACCCTAATGGTGAGGCGAAGTTGAGACTTATGATCACAATCGAATCCGAATTCTTTCATATGGTATGGTTACTTCTCGCTCAAAGACACTTAAGGATGAGAAGGCGTTCTTTGGTAGTTCTAACACATTACTAGCATGCGAAACTCTATGTCCTCATAGCTCTTAGGATGCTTGAGACTCTTTTACACTCGAAGTTGGAGAAGGTTTTGTGGGTACACCTCTCGGTAAACCCTCACGAGACTACAACTCGTCCACTAGGGACACCTAGGGGTTTAAAGGCTTAATGCATACGCTAAATGCATTCGAGAGACTGCTGAGGGGGGTATAGTTAGGATTTCTTCATTTGTTTCACTTGAGGACAAGTAAAATTCGAGGTTTGGGGTATTTGATGAGTGCCAAATAGTGCATATTTATACACCTTTTTATTGGCATTTTACTCATCTTTTGTGCTCAAGAATCAGATATTATCCCAGATTCTGTGTTTTCTTTGTTTTCAAGAATAAATATTTGTATTAATTAATTTTGTATTTTTAGGTACTAAATAAAGTCCGGAGAAAGTGCGGAGCCCAAAGAGCATAGGGTGGAGTCGAGCATCTATGGAGCAGAGCCAAAGCACGCGCAAGCAATGCAGGTTGCAACCCAACAAGTAGCAACTCATATACAAGACATGGGCTTGAGCTAGACCCAACCCGCGATCCGGATCCGAGCCCGTCTCTTCTGAGACGTTGAGATTTCTTTCTCCCTCATCCAACGGTCGCTGCTTCCACGTGCATCGAAGATCGCTGCTCCGTGCTACACCCGAGATCACATCAAAACCGGCTACCTCTCTCGGCCTGTTCGGATCGCACCGCCTCATCCAACGCTCTTCCTTTGTCCCATCGTCCGTTCTTTGTACTGCTCAACACCGAAGCATCCAACACCCTATACCCTAGTCGACTACCCATTTCTCTTCTTCCTCTTCTCTTTCCTCCGCAAAAACCCATCTTCTCTGTAAAAACCCATCCCCCTCTCCGTCTCCATCAAGCAGAGCCCTGCTCATCCTTCGCCCACCGACCACCTTCATCACCAACAACTCTATCTCCGCAGCCGCACCACCTCTTTAGTTCCTATTTTCTCTCTCTTAGCTTCGCAACCCTAGAAGCTAACATAGAGAAGATAAGAACTAGGGTTAGCCAACCACCATGCATGGCGTTTCGAGAGCCCTTGAAGAAGGGAACAGCGATATTCGAGTATGGGTATTGATTGTTTTGTCATTTATTTGCTATTTTTAATCGAATTAGGGTTTGGAAATGATTGGATTTGCATGTATAAATAGAGGAGTAGAGAGTGAAATTAGTTACGCCTGGATTAGCCAGTGCAGTCAATTAGTTTTGATTTTGTTCTCTGTTACATTATTATGTTTTAATTTAAGTTTGTTGAGGTTTCAATGAAACCCTAGTTCCAAATTGGGTTCAACTATATTAGATTGTCTTGAGTATTTAATATATTAGATACTTTCAATTCAAACATCTAACTTTCTTTCTCACAATGCATGCCAATGCCATGGATGCATTGTAGTTAGGTTATATTTGGGTTAGGTATCTGCAGCTCAAGCTTTAGAATCATAAGGCTAATTCCTTTGATTAGTTATACTTGATTAGATAACTAATGCTGCAGGGTTAGTACCCTATTGAACATTGAAGTATTACAAGGTGAAACCCCTTAGATAAGTGGTGGGTTTGACACCCTGCCCCTTATCAGATCACGAGGGCAAGAAAGTCTCAACTTCGAGTTGAGCACACAATATGAGCTAGAGGTGAATTTGAAGTCCTTAGCAACCCCTTTACACTATCTGTTACCTTAGTTAAAGTTACTTCAGTTCATAACTTGGCCGTATCGGCAACCAAAACATCTGTTATCACTTGTTACGTCACTAGAATTCAGTTGAGAAAGCCTTAGATCACACACAAAGCACCCCTTGTCTCTGTGGATCGACCCGTACTTGCCGCGTCTCCGATAGACGCCGTGCACTTGCGGTTATCACCGTAGGCCATCATTTACATACACTTTCGAGGCCTACCACATACTGTGGTATATCTAATCATGGTTATTTGTTCTAATCTCCCATTTCAATCATTGAAACATTCTTATAAGACAACAGTAGATGTCTCACACAAACTATTAGCTTCAAAGCAATTTTCAAGTGATCGAATGATCAATACGAAACATTCTGAGTCTACATCAAATGACTGTCTCACACAAATCATGTAAGATGTTGCAAGGCGATTTTCACATGATCATCTTTTGACTTTCGTCAAGAATATAAGATGAACTTGGTTAAAGCAAAAGCTTACCAACACATATTTCGAGAAATATGTAAGTGAGATAAACTCAGCTAGAAATATCAAATGTGTATAATCGAAGTCTATATAGCTATACGACTTTTGTCTCAAATAGGAGATAGAGTATAAAGACTTTTGAGTGATAGATGAGTTCAGGTCTCCACATACCTTTTTTTGATGAAGTTCCACAAGCTTCCCTTAGTAGTTCTTCGTCTTCAATCGATGAACGCCGTGAATTCTAATGCTCAACTACACTTTTTATCCTAATCCGAGACTTAGCTATAAGTAAACTAGAAATCAAGACTTATAGTTTTGGCAACTAAACTTGAAAACAAGCTTGAGATAGAACGCTTGCGAGTTCGACCCAAAGTCGTGCTCTACAATCTCCCCGTTTGTAAATTTTAGTGACAAAACTATCAATACATATGGATTACAAAATAAATAAACTTTGTAGCTTCTCATCTAAATGCCCGATTCCCTTGGTTCTTCAACATTACTCGAAATCTTCATTACTTCCAAGTACTCGGTGATTCTCAACGTGTTCAACTCGGCATCATAGTTGTTGAAGATAAAGTAGCTATAACAATGAGAAAACAGTAGCTCTCAATCATTGTTATACAGTGTCATAGTATTATTACACAACATCAAAGTCCAATTGTATCACAACTTTGACAACAATACTATGGTGATATGTATCACTCGCCCTTAGTCAATACTTCATCTCACATGAAAACCACTCCCCCTTATATAATGATCCGTAAACCATATGTATTTGTAGTGTGAACTACACATTAATTCTCCCCCTTTTTGTCAAAATAAATTGGCAAAGGTACGAAAACTTGTGGGATCATAATGAAATTCTCATAGAGATATTTCATGACTAAAAGAGAACATATCAACTTTGTTTCGATGATTTCACATAGTAGAAACTTAGTGTATTCATCAAGGAGTTTATAAAGATAAAAGAAAACTCTTACAATATTCCACAACCGCACTCCCAAAGATTTGGCAATTGAGCACACGTTCAATTAAGAACTCTCCCCCATAAAATGCCATTCCCGAAATAATAACAAGAGCGACCTTACTTTTACATGAAAAGAAGGATTTCTTAGGACATTAAAAAATACCATGAAACATGAATTTGTATCCAGAAAACTCAATTAAATTAACCACAAGAGAACCCATGATTAATTTAATCGGAAATACTCAACATAAGAGAACTTACGGAGCCGCACGGTACTTTCACATAGAAGTGGATCAGGAAAAGACCAATACTGCGGAATATTCAAAGATTCATTCTATTTTTCATCAATATTTGCATAAAGACATATAATAGACTTAATCTTTGTTATCAAATGTTCATTCTATATTCCATCAATATTTGCATAATGACATATAATAGACTTAACTTTTGACATATATGGGACAATCATAGTTCACGGATGCAAACACACATATCCCGTAACATTATTTGCAATATATAAAAGCAATAAATATTAATACTGCAAAATCATCTTCCAAATAAACTTTAGAATTTAAATAAATAAATATAAAAACATTGCAAGATGAAAATCGTTGGCAATAGCTATGTGTACTCACAAAAATTTCTATTCCAACCCTAGTTATCCTTCTTAAAACACAAGAATAAATTCTCATAAGAAGTTTCCTAGACATCAAGACAAACTCGTAATGCACATATAAGATGATTTGTCCCTAGAGGGTATAATCAATCTTTTTCGCATGTTTTACACCAAGAATAGCTACCAAAGGCGTGTAAAAATATTTTCTTAACAAAGAAGAACATACAAATTCATTAATGACCATGCACCATAGTTCACATAAGATGATTGTGAACATTCAAGAATCCCATAGCAATGCGTACTACTGCCCCATTCTTGAACTTCCTTCTTTGTGATTCACTAACAACATTCTTGTAAAAGATACAAATGAGCTTAGAAGAGTATTACTCCAATAATCCAATTGCCCAAGTCTAAGAGAAGTGGAACAAGTGCGACTTAAACGGAGCAAAACACTCAAAAACAAGAGACGGAACAAAGACCAATCTTAACTCATCCAAATTCAAGAATTCTCATCTCCATTTTGAATATAATTCAAAGAGGAAGAGAATGCAAAAAGAATTAGGTCATTCCGAGTTCGGACGAAGAAGTTACGGCAGAACAAGTTTACTATATATCGACGTCTACGGGCCAGTATGCATGCCGGTTTGCAAACGAATTTTCGTGACCTGGAGCAGTATGCAAACGGTTTTGCGAACTATAATCCATGGATTTTGATTTTAATGATGGTATGCATACCTGGTATATGTACCATAAAGTCCAAACATCCCGAACTACTATTTTCAAACCTAAGCATTTAAGAACCTTAAACACAAATCAAGTTAGGTAGAAATGAATGATAAGAAAGGTACATGGATCATTATAAGTACTCTAATCAAATGATAAAAACACAAATCTTGATCAAGTTTATAGACATACCTTTTAGAAGGATCCTATAGTGAATCCTACGGCTTTACCAAATATTCAATCATACTTAACACAATATGTGTGCCCCAATTCTCATTATTCCCTCACCGTATACATAGCAACGCATTTCTTGGTGAGGATGCACTTCCAACACAATCAAGTTGTGTTGAGGTGAACAATGTCTTGCTCACCATGGCACCAAGAAAGAGTTTCTTTCCAACTACTTTTGCATTCAACAAAATTGAGAAACATCCAAGAATCTGTTTTTACAAGTTTTACAAAAGACTTTAGAGAGATACACAAAAATTTGAGTCCCTGATGTCTCATTTTAAAACTTAATCAAAACAGTGTCTGCAGAAAATGTTTAGTACTGCGCAGGGAAACTCTTTTGGTGTAAGGAGACATCCTGACATGTTTACAACAGTAAACAAAACAATTATCATGACACAGTGTATCAGGGTTTGACTGATGAATAGAGTCATGTTCTGAGATGAGACAATCCGGTATATGAGATTTAGACTCATCTTGTACTATATCCAGTTTGTCTTATGGGATACAGAAAAGAGAATGATTATCCTTTCTGATAAGAAGATCGATATAAACCTCAAGCGTGATGATTATTCATCATAACTTGATTTAGCTTATCAAGAGATTCTTGCTCTTTCTAGAGGTATGACTCAACATCAAGAGATAATCTCTCAAGCTTCTTTTCAAGCACTAAAAACACTTCAAGGGATTTTAAACTGGTGGAGGTTTAGATAGAATTTCTTCTGCAGATTTTATTAAATCAGGTCATGGAAGAGAATTTTGAAATCCCCGGATCTGGTGGTGCATTTATTGAGATAGCATTCTTTTGTCCATAAAAGTCGGATCGCTACAAACACGGACTTATAAGGTCTTAAATGTGTTTGCACTCTCACGATACCAATTGAAAAAGCGTGGGTCTAATAACCACACCCAATATTTCGCTTAGCAATCTATATGGACTAACTCAATATACTTTCAAGAGAATCAACTAGACAATCGACTCAATCTTAAGAAAAGTATATCCAAGAGTTATATCTCTATTTCTCAATTCAATCTGCAATCAAACAAATAGAATTTGCGAACCCGATTGAATTGAAGAAATAACTGGAGCGGTATCACAAACCAATATCAAGCGTCAATCAATTTAATCAAAAACCAAAAGTTGGATTCACAATTGATTGAACTTACGCACAACTTTGTGATATTTCAATTATATAAACAAATATAATGCGGAAAAGAAATAACACAGACACCAGAAGTTTTGTTAACGAGGAAAACGCAAATGCTCTGGAAAAACCTAGGGCCTAGTCCATATTTGAACACTACACCGTATTAAGCTGATGCGTGTCGTAGGTGCAATCAAATTAATATCTTATTTCCACTCAATTAAAAATAATATAATGGAAGTCAAGTTCGTTCCCACGAGCAAGAGATTCTAGTTGTAAAAATTGTCACAAAGGGGGTGTAAAAGCAAAAGAAAATAAACAAAGCAATTAAAAGATGAAGTTGAAATCAATAAAAGAGACAAGACCAAGGAATCCTTCTTTGTTGCAAAACAATGAATCGAGTGATGTTCTTTTCTACTTGTTATTAGTCTGATTATCACCAACCGTAGGATAGCAGGTCCGCAGCTAGCCCCAAAATCCCGTATTTCACCGAGTAACAAGTCCGCTTAGTTATCAGATTATATTCAAAAGAACCACCTTGAGGTTCGCTTACAAGATGTAATTCCTAGAATGCATTAAGATCTATGAATTTAGGTTTAGTACTAGTAGTTAAACTCGGTTCGCTTGGTCCACTTTCTAGCGTTGTTTTACACACAATCGCTCCACGGAATCCCTCCGCAAGGTCTCGTGTTTTCTACTTGTGTAAAGTGTCGAGAACGATTACTTATTCCCTAACTTATACTAGATTTAGATTAAACTAACAAATCAATTTAGCGTGCACTCTAAACAATCTATCAATCATGAATGAATGAATAAACATTCCTATTAGTAAAAACAAACGATAATCATGTGAAAAACTTCCAAGATAGAATTGAAACAAAACTCAAATCATGTATTAAGAACTAGGAATTCATCCTCAATCAATAATAAAATTAGCTACTCATGTTTTTGAAATTCACACAAAATAATTAAAAGGAGAATTTTCAAGTTCACACAAATAATTAAGAAGAAGAATTGAAAGCAAAAACACAAGTGTTGTGTGTGTAGAGAGGTGTGTAAAAAATATGTAAAAGATGTATAAAAGTGTGTAGAGAACTTCTCTACTTATAGGCTTCAATGTTCTCCAAATCTTCCAAGGAATAGAATCCTTTTCCTTTAGCAACTCAATTTCCAAATCCAAACCTTTCTCAACTCTTCCATCTTCTCTTTCCAAATTTGAGCCCAATTCTCCATCAATTCCAAGTCCAAGTCTTCACACCCATGAGTCTAGAATATTCTCACAAAATTCTGCAATTTTGGTCCATAGGAAAAACTGGTATTATGGTAGGAATTTGGCTTAGAATAGTCAGGAATCTTCTTCTCCGTCCTTTGGTATATTACGGAATATTCCGTGTCCATCCGTTAGGACTAACGGTCAAAATGGTCAAACCGTCGATCAACGGTCAAGGAAACTAGTCGACCATCTTGAGTCATTTGAGTCGAATCGTCTAGCCAGGTTGTCTTACCGGTGAGTTGGATCGGCAGCGTTCATCGGACTCACCGAGTCAACTCATCGGAACATAAAATGGGCGAGTTCCGGCTATTTATAGGACTTGCAGGGCCAAATTGGTAGTTCTGCCTTCAATTCACATTAAGAATCCTACACATACATCTAAGCTTCTTTGCCTCATTTTGTTGCCTTTAATTGCCACCATACCCATCTCTCTTCTTCATCTATGACACCACCATCCGCTTCGCATCTGCATTCTTGCCAATTCCTGAGTCTTGCAGCATCAGCTCTGCCTAGCCATTGCAGCACCAATGCCAATTCTATTTCATACATTCATTCTTCTTCTGCTTCACTCATCAGCTCAATACCAATCCGCCAAAGCTACAAACCCATTTGCTCATACATTCAGCTCTCGACTCACGGCTCTTCTTAGTTTCACATCACCGAGAAAGCCTTGATTTTACTCTCAATTATTGAACGAGTAGCGACATCAATTCCTTCTCAAAACCCATCTTACTCTTCACCGAATCCAACCCGACTTTCCATCTCTTCTCTTCAATGAACATGACTTCAAAACCTATCAATTTCTTCATCTCTGTGTCACAAATTCAACAACACCTGAATTTGTCTCTTCTTCAGCCATAACTTCTCCACGAGATTACCAGCATCATCATCATCTCCATCAATTCAATACCCATGTTCTTTCTCTTCTCTGACTGCAACCCATCTCAATTTCAGCTTCAATTAAATTTCCATCTGCTTTTAAAACCCTAAATCACCTTCAACAACACCATCAACACTCCATTCTTCTATTCAACTCAATTTCTCGCCATTAGACTCAAACCCAATCCATCTCTTATCACCCTGAGTCTAATTCTTCTCCTCAATTTCTCGATTCAGTATCAGTCCTCACCTGATTCGACTACGGTACAAGCACCACTTCCCAAATTCATCCATCTCATCGATTAATTACTGAAACCCATCTCCATTTCAAACAAATGACGACCGAACCCATGAGAGTATTTTCCGATTCAAACATCACCTTGTTGCAGAGATCGCAAATCCCATCATCTTCTTCAAAACCCATTTCTCTGACCTTCTGTACTTCTTGAATCCATCAATTCCACCATCTTCTTCCTCTATCGATTCATACATCAGAAACATCACAAACCCTAATTCCACTTTTGGGGAAGAAGCGGAAGAAACCCTTATTCAATATCCGATTTCTTATCTCTCTCGGTCTGCTCTTTCACTTTCACTCTCCATTTCTCCGGCATAGTTTCCGATCTCTTACAAGAACCTTCAATTTCTCTCATTTGCTTAATAATGGTTGCGCCTCTTTACGTGTCTTGATTTCGGGCACAAAATGATTGAGAAATAATCTTCTCGATTTAGGGTAGGAGTATGAGAATGGATAACGGTACCCTTCTACACTGAGGCTAGGGGACACCCCGTGGGATATCCAATAACATGTAGCCACCCCTTAACATCATTTGGCTTGTTTTTATATTTCTCTACATAGAGTTGCCCCTTAACCTTGATTTGGGCTCCATATATCAATCGCTTTGTAAAATGACCTTTTTGCCCTTTTGGATCAAATTGGGTGATTTCTTCTTCTTTTCCTCATAGTGCGACTCCAAAGTAGCTATAAAACTCAAAACAAGCGTAAAATACATAATTTACAAGAAAAATAGCAAAGAAAGCATAAACAATAGATAGTAAATAGGATGTATTCTACACCCTATCATAAGCCGGTACATACACACGTCTACTCCAAGTTAACTTCAGATTGAAATGTGGTTGAGCCCTAACCAATCTCACCTTTGATCAAGGTACGATCGGAGTTCCTTATGCCTCTAGAACCAAGCCGAATTACGTTTTTGATTCCCTTAGTCGATCTCACCCACAACTAAGAGTTGCTACGACCCAAAGTCGAAGACTTGATAAACCAATCTGTCTCACACGAAAAAGTATATTGAATAGTAAATTTGTCTCCACGAGATATACCTATGAGTTTTGTTAAAATCTTTTGATAAATCAAGGTGAACAAAAACCAATTGATATCTGGGACTTATATTCAGAAGAATGACCTAGAAATATCAATCACCTGTGATAATCTTAATCGTATGGTAGCGAAACAAGATATTGTGGAATCACAAACGATGAGAAGAACATGTTTGTGACTACTTTTTATCTTGCCTATCGGAGATTAAATCTCGAGCAAATCATAGAGAAGATAGTACTCAACACGATAGAAAATAACAAGATCGGAATCGCAACTACGGAGAAAATAGTTGGGTCCAAGCTTCACAATCCCAATGAAGTCTTTAAGTCGTATCAAAAGTGACTTCATTTAGATATTACTAACCTTAAAAACTTGAGGTTAGTAATATTTGTTAGACTACGAAGTATAACGCTTATCTTTTGAACTTTGTAGATATGAATGAATGTTATTGTGATTATGTGTATGGGTAAAGGTGAAGATTTCATCCTAGGAAACAATGTTTATATTTGTTTAAAGGAATTCCATTAATGAACTTGTTTTATGAATCGAAAGGGAAATTGCTAGGCTTATTGGTATTTTCATTCATTGCATATCTTTGGATTACCAATATGTGTGAGTTAGTAGAACCGATCATAACTTGTTATGTATCTTGGTATAAATAATCACAATGCCTGACTTATGATTTGGTATGACTAGTTAGTAGATCTAAGTAATCACCGAGATGGTATGATCGATATTTGTAATTGGTGTGACCGATCCTAGTAATTGGTGTGACCGATCACAAAAGAGTTGTGTAATTGATCATTGTAATTGGTATAACTTAGGTCATAGTAATTGGTGTAACCGATCCTGGTGACTTGTGCAACCGATCACAAGAAATACCATGAGTATATGGTAACTGGTCCTGGTAACTTGTGTGTTCGATCACAAGTAATCCATATTAAGGTATAACTGATCCCAGTGATTGGTAGAACCGATTGAACCCATGATTGTGATTTGATATTTGATCAATCACATCGTTGTCTTGGAATACAGATGAAGCAAATTTAAACTTGTTTGGAAGTGTGGTATAATCGATTCCAAGATTGTAAATATGAAAGATGATTTACAAAGAATAGATGTCAACATAATTTGAACACGAACAATAACTCTTATCTTTTATTTTTCAAAGTTATTCCTTAATTACTCAAGGAGATCCCGATCTGAAATAAATTAAGAATCTTTTAATTAAGGTTGTTAGTTTTATATGCTTTAATTACCAGCAATAACATGCATATCTCTAGAGAATAAAAATTAGTAATGTGCATTTACTAATTGAGATTTTCTATTGGGAGATTTCGGAAAATATTGGACAAAGTATTTCGGGAATTATGAAAACCGATTTGGCATTTATTGCATATCTTGAGAATAATTTCGGTTTTGGAAATTCCTTGGTGTCAAAACATCCTTGGTCTATAAATACATAAGTTTGCATTTCTAGCAAACTATCCTAAGAGCCAGGTAAACTTCATCTTTTTGTTGTTTCTGGTGGAGCCGTCTATCCGGAGAGGAAAGTACCCTAATTAGGCGAAATCTCTTACGACCGCTCGTTTAAAGACTTCTCTGGGATCAAGAAGCTCTCGAGTACCGTTGGTGGGAAACTAGATAATTACAGTTTATTAGTTTTCGATTGATTTGATTGACTAACGGTTGCTGAACTTTGATTGCACCTAGTTTGTTTATTATTGAGAATCTTCTCTTCTGATATAAGATCCACTCAAACTAGATCGAAGTGTCGACGGTATCTTTGGAACTGTTTGTCGATCTAAAGACATCTTGTTATAATCCATTGTTACTGCACTAGTTAAATGCGTGATTGATCACAAGAGACTCAAGTGGTGTTGTGCGAGTTTAATTGAAGATCAAAGAAGATTTGAAGACAAAGAAGATTTCTTATTGGTTTCTCATATCTTTGTGTAGCACAAACCTTGATCGGCTGGGATCCAACTAGAATCAGATTTATTCGATTGATTAGTTGCGTGAGATCGGTAACACCTAATAGTTCTCTGGAGTTTAATTTTGATTTTTATAAATCCGAATCTTTTTACTTAGGTAATAGAGATTGGATTGATCTAACCAGGCAAAGGAGTTTATTAGTTTAAATGGAAGAGCCTTTGCATATGACTTGAGATATCTTTATCTGGAAAGAATCAATAGAGTTGTTACCAAACATATTTGTTATTCTTTTGTTTGGAATACGATCCAAAGCAATTCTTACAGTGCGTGCACTTATTTAATGTCGGAAGCGCAGGGATAGTGAAGAAGCTAAGTGAACTAGGTTTAGTTGCTTGGTCTCAACTATCTGAAGTTGGTTTAGATTTTGTATAGCGGCTTAATTTGAGAGTATTCATTTTTGGGCTTGGTCCTGGGGTTTTTCTGCATTTGCGGTTTACTCGTTAACAAAATCTTATCGTGTTTATTACTTTTCTATTTACGCAATTATAATTGTTTATTATAATTAAAAGTAAAATACACAAACATTAACTCCGTATTACTTGATAGTGATCCTATAGAGTTTGGTTAAGTCCGAACCTATTCTCAAGTAATCACACTTTGATTGTTGTATTGTCTCGATCAGTATCCATAAACGATCACACAAAGTGTAAATACCGATTTGTCGTATTGTCTCGACTTTGTCCATAGACAATCACTTTCGGTAAGAGGACTTATAGGTGGATAAATTAAAGATTGTGGTGTATTTGGGTACCCTCATCTTTTCAAGTGACAAACTATCAATACATATGGATTAAAAAATAAAGCTTTAAAACTCCAGAATCCACCATGCTTGATTTCCTTGGTTCTTCAACTCCTTGAATTATTCATTACTTCAAGTTGCGACGATTATGAACGTGTTCAACTCAGCAACGTTGTTGAAGATCCGTAGCGATAAAAACTTTGAAAATATATTCTGAATTGTCGTTATATAGAAACATAGTATTATTATCATCTCCAAGGTTCAATTTTATCAAAACTTTGAAGTAATACTACTGTAATATGTTTCCCCCCCTTAATCTATACTTACATCTTTTGCATAATAGGTGAAACCTATAGATGTTGATTCACTCCCCTTACATGATGATTTGTAAACCATATGTATGTAGTGCGAAACTACTAATTAATTCTACCCCTTTTTGTCAATAAAAATTGTCAAAGGTGCGAAAACTATAAGATCGTAATAAATTCAATCAAAAGATATTTCAAGACTTTAAAGGATTATATATCAAATTTAATTTAGATTATATCATAGAGTATAAAATACTTAGCGCTCTCATCTAGGAGATTTAAGATACAAGCATCCCCCGTAAATTCCACATCCACTCTCCCAAAAAGATATATCAATTAAGCACAAGTTCATTTAAGAACTCTCCCCTATTTGATGTCATTCTCAAGAGAACAACATGAGTCACCTTACTTTAATGAAAAAAAAGGATTTTTTCGGACATTAGCAAATCACATGGACTTGTATCCTGAACATCGACATAAATTAATCTTAGCGCCAGTTACGAACAAGGAGATAATTTTAATCAGTATGAGTCAACATAAGAAAATCTTACGGAGTAGATGGTGCAGTAACAACACAAAAGTGTGATCACAAGTAGATCAATACTGCAAAAACTTCTCAAAAAGTTTGTTCTATTTTTAGTTCAGAAAACATAATAGATTTAACTTTTGATCATATATGAGATGTCAGTTCAATTCACATAAAGTAAATGACACATATATCTCTTGCAATACATTAAACCAATAATGATTAAAAATCTGCAAGTTCGATCTTCCAAACACTCTAGAATTCAAATAAATAAATCTAAAATTTGCAAGATGAAAGTAGTTGAAAATAGCTTGTATAATCACAATATTTTTTATACCAAACCCTAGTTATCCTTCTCGAGCACAATTAAATTCTCACAAGAAGTTTCTTAATTCATAGACAAAATAAGCATAATACGAAGGGGTTACTCATTAACTTCATCATCAGAATCACATATTGAAGCTTGAATCTTGTCTATTTCATCCTTGATGTCGAGAAATTTTGTAGCAAGTTTGCATACCTTTTACCTTGAGTTGATCTTACAAACATCCTTGTGAATTTTTGAAGAAGACTCAAGGTTTTTGGATCATAAGAACCATCAAGAGGTGAAATAGACGCCCTTTTCTTGTGTACTCGTTCGTTCTCATACGTTTGAATGTACTTCCACAAACCAAGACAGGATTACCAATGAGAGTTTCCATCGGATCAATGGAGAATTTTCCACATATACGTTCGATAAGACAAGGAAAGTCCAATTTCTTGTTGGATAAGGTCACAGTGGTCATTTTTTTTATTAATCCAACCACAAATGTCAAGACAGTGAGTACCCATTTCAAGAAAATAAACCAACTCCGCAAAGTCACGACTCCAATGAGCATCTTCTATCGTGGAGGGACAAATGTTTGGAATATCAAATTTTCTAAAGACTTTAAAATCTATCTTTGAGATCTTGGTAGGAAACTTTCTATCTTTCTAACCAAAACTTTTACCACAAAGGTAAGAAGAAATGGTTTCACAAGACGGATTTTCTCCCGTTGGTCTAGGAAAACAAAAATCACCCGTAGGGAGACTAATGATTCCCGAAATTAATTCTTGATGTACTTCTATCTCGTCTCTTCCAATCATGGTCTTAAAAATAACTATTCAAGATCAACATCAAATATGTTAGCATAAAATACTCTTGTAAGTGTGTCAATCCCTCACTAAACCCATTAAATATATTGCCAAGATTGTATTTATCAAAACAAGATAAATCGTCACAACGAATATAACCTTCTTCCAATTTCTTTCTAGAATAAAATCTCTAGTAATTTTTTTTATAGGTCTTATAACAATCTTCATTAACAAAGATAATTTTAGGTTCATCTTTTTCCTTGTGATTAGGTACATAGACTTCCTTAGAAATTCTCTTAGGTTTTCCATTTTCACCTTTTGTTCTTACCATACTTGCTAAATAAAGTCAAAGAAGAGGATAGATCTTACTTGTAGATAATTGCTCAATTTGGATTCCTCCTTGAAAATATTTCAATCTAGTAAGAAAAAAGATGAAAATTATGAAAAATCAAACTTCAATTCAAGAGGACATCGCAGCGGTTCGGTAACCCGAGGCTCAACCTCAATTCCCGTCCACGAACAAGGAAGAAAAAGGAGGGAGGGGAGTACATGTACCCTTTGATTACACCCTAATGGGTTTTTATGGTTTGGGTGCGGAAACTCATGAATTGAAGAGAAATATACATATTCCGTTTGATGTGTACAATCATAACAAATTGTGATTTCGGATGGTACTAAATAATTGACTTTTAAAATATCAATATAAGATGATTAATCTTATTATTAGATCAATGAATCATTTGTTGTAAACAATGAGTTTCAGAGCACAAGAGAAATTGATATTCATTGGATTAGAATGTTGTAAATTATTATGACCTTATAACATCATAAAATTGGAGCCATCTCAACAACACGTGATTTTTTAATTTGATCATGAATGATTACTTTGATCCTTCCTTTTCCGAGTTAATCACATAGATATTAGGATCATACAAGCTAGATAGATATATCACGGAACATAAAAATAGTACAAATAGAAACAACCTTATTACTGCTTGCCCCATCTCAAGAAATAAATACATGATGGGGTGATGCCAAGGTCTTGTTAACAAGAGGTTGAATGAGCCAAATGCTCACAAAGCATCATGGCGTGACATTCTTCCCGTTTTATTTCTTTATCCTCAAAGTGATCAAGAGATGGTATTCCTTAACCATTAGGAGTAGTCAATATAATTGCAGAAGTGCAATTTTTTTTTTTACATGTCCAAATTTTCCCCACTGAAAATAAGTTTTACTAGTGTCTGAAAACTGTGAGAACTTATCCTTACTCAAGATCAATTCAAGGTGTTCCAAGATCTTAAAAGTCTTTTCAAAAGCTAGAAAAGATCTTCGTCTCATCGACCCTATTTTGTTGCATTACTTAAAAGATTGTTTAACAAACTTTTAAGACCGCGTAGATTATTACTTTTAACAGGATGTTTCTTGTTTTTAACCTTAGCATAAAATACTTTATTCTCTACTATCAATCAAGAAATTGAAAATCTTGAATGAATCGATAACATCATGTAAGATAGAAAGTCTTGAGGAAATTAAGCTCTAAAGAATCTTTAAGGAATTTTGGTGCGTTACAGGTAAACAGAAAGAACTTCCCAAAGTAGTTTCCCATAAGAATATACTTTCAGGTTCAAACAAACACAAACTTATTAGGTTTTCCATGTTAGCCTGCTCTGACACAAATTCAAAATGTGGGGGTACCAAAATACACCACCAACTTTTTCTTATGCAACATGTATGGACTAAACTCGAATATAATTCAGAGAGCTTAACTTAATGAATCTCAATCAAGGAATTATATGAAGAGCTTATATCTATTTATCTCACAATCAGAAAGTTAACAGAAGCAAGTTCGTGAACCTGATTATGTGTGAGAGTGTTAGAGCATGGCTCGGTTGAACCCACCAAGCGTTGGTATGTCAAGTTTGGTTGTCATATTTTAGTGAATCAAAACTCATGTTAAGAGTCGCTTGATTATGTACTGGAATTAACTTCGTATAGGTTAGCTTGAAAGTATTAAGATATGAGACATTACAAGTATTGCTAAGACTTGAAGATGTGAAGAAGCAAAGAAGCTACAACGACAACGACAACAATCATCCTTCCACTTGAGGTTAGTGATATTTGACTTGAACTTTTTCATTCCCTAACGTATCTTTCAAGTCGTGCATATTGAAAACATAACTCATGAAGCATATTTGAACTCTAGATAGACATAGTATTAAGGAATATAACACGAGGTTTATTGCTTAACCATTAAACTTTGTAGATAAGACATCATTAAGTAATTAGTTGAATGTTATTGTGATTATGTATGGGTATGAGGTGAGGATTTCATCCTAGGGAACAATGTTTACATGTGTTCTAAGGAAGTAAGTTCATAAACTTGTTTGTAGACCAAAAAGGAAATTGCAGTGTTATTGGTTTTGTTATTCATTGCATATTTATGAACAACCAATATGTGTGATAGAGTATAACCGCTCACAACTTGTTGTGTTCTTGTAGAACTGTTCACAAAGGCCCGACTTATGTATTGGTATAACTTTATTAGTAAACCGATCTTAAGTAATCACCCGTGGTATGATCGGATTTTGTATGTCCGACCTTGTAAGGGAAATGGAACCGATCCTTGTAAGGGAAAGGAACCGATCCTTGTAAAGTGCAGACATCAAAGGAACCGATCCTTGTATGGGGTGCATCAAGGTTTATAGCAGTAAAGGGGAACCGATCTATGGACATGTGCTACGAGATATAAGTTAGATGCCATATATATGTGGTGAACCGATCCTAGTACCTATTCAACCGAACTTTTGTGAAGCTAGTGTGACTATGCACGTACTCACATGGAGGTAGAACCAAACTTATTTTGGTAGAACCGTAAACCCATGATTGTGATTGAATGTTGGTTTGATCAATCACATAGTTCTTGAAAAGTCAGATGAACCAACCCTAAACTTGTTTGGAAGTGTGGCAAATCGGTTTCAAGGTTGTAAGTGTGAAGAGAACTTACAAAGTTAAGATGTCGACAAACTTTGAACACGTCTTTGTGAATGTTTATTTCTACAATTGTTCAAAGATATTCCTTAATTGCTAAGGGAAGAGAATCCTAGGATCGAAACATAAGTAAGTTAAGAATCTTTTAATTAAGGTTATTAATTTCATTTTGTAGGAAATTGGCTTAATTAGTAATGTGCATTTACTAATTAGATTTTCCGAGAGATTTCGATCGTTATTTTGGACGAGCATTTCCAGGACTTATGAAAACCGAATTTGTGTTTTTATGAATATCTTGAGAATATTTTCGGTTTTGGAAATTCCTTGGTGTCCAAACTTCCTTGTCTATAAATACTAAGTTTTCCTTTCTAGCAAACTAATCCTTCGTAACAACATGATTTACTCTTTTGTCATTGTTACTAGTGTAGCCTTTATTAGGAGAGGAAGTAACCTAATTAGGCGAAATCTCTTCTGACCGCTCAATTTAAAGTCTTCTTTGGGATTGAAGCTCTAAGCTAACCGTTGGTGGGAAACTAGATAATTGCGGTTTATCTTTCTTTCGATTGATTTGATTGACTAACGGTGGTTGAAATCGATTGCACCTAGTTTGTTTATTCTTTAGAATCTTCTCTCTCGATATAAGATTAACTCAAACTAGTTCGAGTTTTTGTGGATCTTTAGACTCGTTGTTAGTTCTAAAGGCGATCTTGTGATAATCCATTGTTAAGGCACTCCGTTCTATCGTGATTTATCACAAGAGATTCAAGTGATTGTGTCGCAGTTTTTATTGAAGATTTGAAGACAAAGAAGATATTGAAGATCTGACTTGGGTTTTATGATCTTTGGTGTGCACAATAATTGTTTCTATAAAAGAGGATCCAATTAATAATCGGTTTATCCTTGTGTTAGATTGGATTGATTAATTGAGTAGATCGGCATCAATCGTTTCCTTGTGATTAAAGGTATTGATTGGCTTAATCTTAAACGATTACCTTTGGGTGATTGAACATAAGATAGATCTAAGGACATGACGTAAGGAGTTTATGTTAAGATAAGCGAGAAGAGCCTTTGTCAAGACTCATATCACTTGGTTGAATAGAGTTGATACCAAACAGATTTGTTGTTCCTTTTTTTTTGGAATACAAACCAAAGGAATTGTTCCAAGTCGTGACTTATTCACAAGTCGGATGCGTGGGAATACAGACGGAACTAAGTGAACTATAGGGTTAGTTACTTGGTATCAACTATACGGAGTTAGGTGTAATTTTGTGTAGCGACTTAATCCCGAGTATTCAATTGGACAAGGTCCCGGTTTTTTCGCATTTGCGGTTTCTCGTTAACAAAATCTTCTTTGTGTCATTTACTTTTATTTTCCGTATTATAATTAAAGTAAATCACACAAACGTTAATTCCTATTTACTTGATAAGCAATCTTATTGTGTTTGGTTAAGTCCGAACCTTTGTATCAAGTAAACATACTTCGTTGTTGTATTGTCTCGATCTCGTATCCATAGACGATCACACGGAGTGTGAACCGATTAGTTGTATTGTCTCAACTCAGTCCATATACAATCACTTTCGGAGAAAGAACTTATAGGCATGAAAAGTTTTAGCTTGAGGTATATTTGGGTACCCTCGCCTTTTCGAGGGAGTACTTGGACGATTCCAAAGATCAATATCCAAGAATCAATCAAGTTGTATCCAACAAATAGGATGGATATATCTACTTTGATTGGTTAACTATAACCTGTGATATTTCAACTATAAAGATAAACAATATAATGCAGAAAAATAAATAACACACAGACACCGGAATTTTGTTAACGAGGAAACCGCAAATGCAAAAAAATTCTGGGATCTAATCCAAATGTGAACACCAAAATGTATAAAGCCGCTACAGACACTAGTTTACTATCATAACTTCGGACTGGAATGTAGTTGAGACCGAATTAAACCGTCCATGACAATTCCGATTCTGATCGCACTCCTTATGCCTCTTGAATCCCGATAGGACTCCGCGTAATTGATTTCCTTCGCTAACGTACTTATAGCCTAAGAGTTGCTTCAATTCAATTAAAGACTTTAAACCAATCACTCCACGGATAAGCATATTTGTGATTTACATTCACGATCAAAGATCAAGGTGAGGAAAGAAATCGATTGCAATAAACAAAGTCTAGCAAACCTCAAAATACGATCTTATGACTCCCGAAGAGCAGCCTAGATTATTATTCACCTCACAAGTCGAAACTTGTGGAATCACAAAGGCTTAGTTTGGTATTGTCTGCAGCTTTTGTAAAAGCACTTTTTCTGCTGCAGCGTTCTTTGTCTTTGTCTTTGTGAGAAAAAAAACAATTAGATGTTTGGTAAAATATTAATTAAAGTTGAAGCTGATTAAAAAAGCAATCAAATTGTGTTTGGTAAAATTTCAGATTCAACCATAGTTGTTGTAGCAAATGACAAAAACAGACATATCTCTCGATGGTAGTTTTATTCAATTTTATTGGGTTTGAAAATAATTAATTATTTTACTATATAATATTAATGTTCATACTGATTACCACTATTATTATGATTGTTAAAAAATATTTTACTTAACCACTTGTATATATGTATATATATTTTAAACAAAAAGTGAAACTAAAATTAAGTATTATTTAATATTTTATTTTATTTTTACCGTTGACAAATGAAATGAAATGATATATAAAATAGTTTTAAAATTAAAAAAAAATATATATAAGAAATAGTAAAAAATTGATTGTATATAAATTTAAGGGTAACTTTTGTCATTTATAAAATAAAGTAGGGATAAAAAAGATAAATCAATCATTAAATTTAGGTGGGGCCACAGCTTATGCTTTTGTAGCTTTTAAAAGCTCCTCCCCAGCTTTTAAAAATTGAGAAATTTAGGAAGTGTTTTCGATAAAAAGCACTTTGATTTTTTTTTACCAAACACTAATTTCAAAATTATTGACATATATAGCTTTTGAAAGTGCTTTTGAGAAAATAAAAGCATTACCAAACCGGACCAAAGTCTAAGACGAAGATACTTTGTTTTCCATCTATCTTATTTTTTTCAAGCAAGCTCACCAATCAAAACAAGATCAGGATACACGAACTATCAAGATAAAGATAGTTGGACTGGCTTCGCGAATCCCTAGGTGAGGTCTTTTTAGTCCTTCAAACCCTAGAAGGGCTTGAAGGAGAGGACGACTCTAGTTCTGGTTAGGACACAAAAGAGTGTCGGGGTTCAAAGATCCCGGTTGTTTGAGGTTCTCCTTTTATAGACCTTCAAGATCAAGGTTGCTTTAGGTTTAAGCTAAGATAGCTTTGGAACGAAGCAATCACTAATCACTGTTAGATGAAAAACTTGACTTGAGATTAACATAGCAGAATATACACTCGTTAGGATATACCATAATCGAACCGTGTATAATGACATGTTCATGTAGGTTAGCCAAAACTAGCCAATAGAACTATATACTTAACCATTTTCATATAACACTTTAAGACTTTTCTTGAACCACACATATGATCAAAAATGTCAAGATAATATTTTTAGAGAGTTGTTCAAATATCAATTATCTCATAAAAATAATTTTGATGCGTCTGGAAATATTCTACGGGGTAAGTCGTGTACTGAGGCGTGTACTGTACATAAGGTAGTCAATATCGGTTTATGCAGTCCGATATTACATGTTTTTATCGGGTATCGGAAAATACCTATACGATATTGAAAATATCGGCGATACAAAAAACGAAACGATATTATCGGTTATACAGGCGATGCGGAACAATATATCATTTTACTTATACAACGGTAATATCGTTTCGATGAATAAATTTTCCATCAACATGCATCTAGTCTTTACAAACAAGTACAGCGTTAATTGGAAAAGTAAAAAGTCATAATATATTTATGATACAAAATCAATGACTATATGGTAGGATATAAGATGGAAACCATATTTCAATTCCAAGACAAGGAAATGTAAAAGATAAAAAGTGAAGGATAATAAGAAAGATTTCTTGGCATAATGGGACAACAATCACTATCTTTGGTTAATAAACCACCTTGTATTTTGGAAATTTGAGATATATGCATGATTCTTATTATTTTTACTATGGTTTTATAAATATTTGAAATTCTAGTTCTAATGGTGTATCACCGATAAAAACCGATATTATCTTTTACATAGGTGTATCAGACCCGACCGATACGCGATATTAACTACCCTGACTGTACATGTTCATGAATGTCTTTGTCATGCTACGTGTACCGGGTATGGATATCCTTAAGACAAAAAAAAAATAAGTTCAAGAACTCACAGATCTTTTATGGTTTGCGTACTGGGTATGCGTACCGTTTTTGGTATTAAAACCAACGGATATTTTCAGGTTTGCATATTGGGTATGCGTACCGTTCCTGGTTCACGGGTCACAGACTTTTTGTGTTATGGATACCGGGTATGTGTACCAAAAAGTTGTTTTCGAACTATAGTTATGCTGGTACGTATACTGGGTACATGTACTGCGGCTCCGGATTTATAACAGTTCTTCCAGTATGTGAACTGGTATGCATACTATCCCGTATCGTTAACGATAGGTTTATATCTATCTAATAATCAATTCGAAACATTCTCAAATAACATTAATGACACATATCATTGTTCTTGGCTATTATCAAATGATTAAATTTTGAATCATAATTTAAGTCATGAATAATAAATTGTTCTTAACCAAATCCATCAAGTATGAACAAATGTTCTTAAGCATAAATAGTCATATTTCGAGAACAATATTCAAGATAGACTTGACTCGAAATTTTTGTTATGCATGTATTGTCTAATTCAGTCACGCGATAATGTCTCATAGATAGAAAGGTGAAAACTTGAGAAATAGGTAGTTCAGTCTTCACTTACCTTTTGATGTTGAAGTTCTCCAAAGCTCTTGTTGATCTTTGCCTTCTAACGGTAGAACGTAGTGATATCCGATTCTCGATTACACTTCTATTATAATCTGAGACCGACAAAATGTAGACTAGAAATCAATATTTAGTTTTGACAACTAAATTTGACTACAAACTTGAGATAGCAACACTTGCTAGTTCGAGCGAGTAATTTTATAACATGTAATATATTAAATAAGGATGCAATTTGGATTTCCTTATCGTAATTAATATCATACGGCTAGGTTTTTCGTGGACGTATCTAGTTATGTTTTAGAAGAAAAAAACAACAGTTAGGTTTTGACTAGGTATTCCTAACCGTAATAGGAAAAACCAAGCCGTAACATTTGGGTCCTAGCCGTAAGATCCGTTATGGCTGGATCGTGCTCAACTTTCCAACCGTGAACTTATTTTACTGGCTGGAAATTCTAATTTTTTTTCAACCATATATAGTGTTACGGCTTGGTCGTGTCCAATTTTCACAGACCTTAAGTAGGTTTTTTTTTTTTTTTGTATATGTTTTTATATTGTTTTTATATGATTTATATTGAACTTTGTTAATTGCATATGTTGAACAATGAATCAGAAGAAGAAGAAGAAGAAGAAGAAGAAGAAGAAGAAGAAGAAGAAGAAAGAAGAAAAACACAATAAATAACACCTTTTAATAATCACGGAAATCCATTGGGTGCGGGTAAAGGAATCCAGGTGAAGTCGTCATTGCTAGAGCAAGTGAAGAAGAGACGCCTGAACGTGCAATTATGGTTTCTCAACATCCAAATCCAGAGATTCAAGAAGAAGAAGAAATGGTCGAAACAAGTTTTGTTGTTATTGATAAGGGAAAAAACAAAGTGGGGAGAAGAATGAGAATAAGAAGTATCCACCAAAACCTTCAAAGAAGACAAATCATTGATGTTATGCGGTTTTTTTCCTCCATGGCAAATGAGAGACCTTGGGGTGAGCCAAGTGATCAATCCATCTCGTTTGTTTAGAAAACTTCTACAATGCAAAGGTTTGTGCCTCAAAGGTAATAAATCTAACTCTAAGATTGTATATGTTATTTTATTAATTTAATTATGGATTGTTCATTATAACAACAACATTTTTATGACTTAATAGGATCCCGATAAAGCGGTGCCAAAAATGAAGCACCAGCAGGGAAAGTTTTGGGCGTTGGATAGAGAACACGAAGTTGTGGTAGCCTTGGTAGAATTTTCGGGTTATGGCCTGGAATTGAATCTTTACAAATTACTTATGATGTTGTTATTGTTTGTGGATTTAGAAAATATTATGTCTCGAAACCATGACTTTTCAACTCCCGTTTGGCGATATGACTATCATGTGATACTCACCAAATAACAGTCTTTCCTTGGATGGAAAAGTTATATCCATTTGGTTTCAATAACTATATTCCTTTCTAAAATCTTTATGTGTTAGTAAAAGATTATCTTAGGTGGGTCAAAGTTGAAGCATGAGAAGAGTTTGAGATTGGTTCCACGGCCAAACCACTAGTATATAGGGATCTAACATATGAAGGAAAGTTCCTAAAATTGCAAAAGGAAGATTAACTTGGTTCGTTTGAGAACTCTGCTGACTAAGGATAAAAGTGGACATATGGTGATGAATGAAGTAAGAGCTAGAAATACAACTATAGCTTACTTTATACACGCGCTTGGCACCGTCTTTCCCCGATTTCTTGGGAAAATAAGGTCAATGGTTGTTAGTTATAGTTGTCGAAGTCTCTCAGTCTTGATCTGGATACAAACAAGGTACTAAAGTACTCATGTGCTTGCTGCCATCCTTTCTTAGTTGATGGACTGTCTTTGCAAATCTTCTAGATGGGGTGAAACACGAATTCTCTAACATGTTGGTCTTCTCAGGGTATTTTTGGGTTTCCATATTAAAATATTCGTCGTAGTTTCATTCGATTTGTGTATAATATCTTATTTATAATTCTTTTTGTAGTCAAGGCTTACGCCTATGTCAAAAATTTGAGGCCATCCCAGGATAATGGTTGGGTTCTAGAGAAACCTATGGGAGGAATGTACCTCTTCGGAGGGACCCAACATAAGGATAAAGAGAGATAAATGGTCGACATGAGAAAAAGGTTGGTCGCTTTAACAATCAATGATGTGGTTTTTGATCCTTATTTGAGAGTTAATGAAGATGAAAATGATGAAGTTAGTGATAGGGAATTTTTTGATGTGCGACCTACCATGGACCTTTGTTTCATCCAACCGGGTTCGTAATTTTAAATCCTCGTAGAACGCTCCAACAACTTGGTATTATCCAGAAAATAGTACCTGAAAACTCCCGTTTACTGAGAGCTCCATTTTTACTGAAGAGGATGTGAAATTGACCTATTAACCGTCACCGTCGATCGATCATTGGAATGCTCGTTCTGAATACGAATACCAAATGAGGAGAAGAGGGCTTGAAGCTTCTCATGGCACTTCCGATGCGGATAAGGGTCACATGGAAAGGTATGTGGAAAATATGGACACAAAAGCGAGGCAACACTAAAAAGATGGAGGAGTTCAACTTCAAAGAATGATGAAAGTTATTGGAAGGATAAATATGACATGGTGGTACATATACTATAATTTAATGTATCTATATGTTCTTTTTAAATGATATATACGAGTAATTAGAGTTCGTGCATTCAATATAAAATAGGTTGGACGAGTCAAGTGGTTGGTCAAGGACATGATTCCTAGCATTCATGCACATGAGATATGTGCGGGTCGCTCACAAAGAGTACTCGTAAATCGAGTTGAGGGTTTACGGACACGACGACAAAGGAGATATATGTACTTATGAAGAGGACCAACCAAGGGGTACCAAGAGGTTAGGTCTCATTCGTTTGGTGACGAATTAGGTACTCCCTCATATGAGGATGTTCAATCAAATATCGTTTTCCAAAGGCAAGAAAAAGATGTAGTTGGTCGAAGCGGATGTGGTGGAGGTAAAAAGGTCCAATTCAAAGCGGATGAGGTCGAGGTGGATGTGGTAAAGGTCAAAGTGGACGTGGTTGAGGTGGACGTGGTAAAAGTGGAGATTAAGTTGTAAAATAGGTTATATAAGATGTTGTGGTAGAGGATGAGGATTCAGATGAGTCATCTAGATCGGGTTAGGATTCCAATGAATTACTTATGTAGACGTAGTGGATTTAATATTTTACTTATTTGTGTTTTTATTAATTAAAACTTTGTCTATTTAATATTTTCCTTGTCTAGTAATGGATTTTGACGGATAGATTGCAATTTGTTTTCAGTTATCTACAATACTTAGCGTGTATAAATTAATTTTAGTGTTTTTATTTGTCTAGTTCTAAGTATAATTATGAAAAAAAAACATTTATGAAACTCATGGCGGTTATGGCTAGGTCGATAGTTCACAAAACCTAGTCGAAAATGCCTATAAGTGCTTAGTTATAAAGACACCCACAACATCGGCAAGATTTCTAACCTTAAATTAGGTTTACGATTAGGAATTCTAGCCGTAACAGTCTATAATTTTCTCAAAATAATTTGTCAATTGTTTCAGTTCAAAATTCCTAGTCGTGACAGTTCAACGCAGTTGGGTTACCCAGTCGTTGTTATTTTGCGATTACGAAACAACTAAACGTAACTTTTGTGAAAACCTTAAAAAATTGAACCTCCGACACAGTTAAAAATGCTGGTCGTAACAAGTCAATACGGTTAGGTTTCCCAATGATTGCTATTTTCTGAACAACTAGCCGTAACTTTCTCACGAAAACCCCCAAAAAAATGAAACTCGATACGGCTATAAATAATGGTCGTTTACTCATGTTATGGTTAGAAATCCGAGCTTGTAAATTGACATAAAGTCGGAACTGTATTTTTCTTGCACGGTATCGTAGACGTAAAGGAAAGTACCCAAAACCAACATGTTTAATCTTATTTTGCGTTTTGGTCGACATAACCATTTCTTAGCGGTAAGTACCTCAATTTCTTTTTATAGAGCATGATATTGGTTAGTTTATGAAAAATAGATCCGTTAAAAGACTAATTTATAAACCATTGAAAAAGAACATAGTCGTTCAACCATTTATTTATATTTGAAATAAGTCCACCTCCATATACCCACCATCCCAAATCAAAATCAAACCTTGTGCTTCATTAATCTCCACACAAAACCCTTACAATCTCAATGCAATGTACTAAAAAAATGGAAAAACTCAATTTTACTTTAGATGAAGACTTATCTATTTGCAAAAAAATGTGCTATGCTATCCAATGAGAGGAGAAGAACGAAGGCAACGTGGTTTAGTGAGTGTTAGCTATTGGAAAAAGATTTTTGTCGTGAAACGGGTAACAATAATAAGCGTGATGGAGTTGATTTGTATCTTCGATTTTGAGACATACACAAAAAGGTTGGAAAATATATGGCTTTACTTCGTATTTGCAATCAACTTTGACTTAGATGGGAAACCTGTGTTAAAGTCGTAGTTCAAGATAGGAAAAGGTTCATTTTTCAACTATGAACCTCATTTTGTCATCATCAATGGCTTCTTAATACAGCGTTGGGGTATTATTATAAAAAAGTTATAATGTAGATCAACTAAGTATTTAATGGGTTGTAATGTGGTTTAATGAATGGAATGATTTTTACATTTCAATCGTAGTATGTATGTCGAAACTCTGAAAATTTTAAACTCACACATTCACTTACGTCTAGGAAAGTTACCTTCTAAACGAGGATCGGTGGAAATTATAGACAAAAGTTCTTCATTTCCCAGCCATGAGAGTGATTTTGGCTAAGACTTCTTCAATTCCCGAATAGTAAATTCGCTGCTCGGATGTGATATTTTCGTAGGCGTAACTATCTTTTACGGCCGGGTCGTCCCGCACGTGACTTGCAAAACTTTTTATATAGCTAACGGTAGTAAAAAAATATTATTGGGAGTTAAGTACGAGGTCATCCTGAATATTTTGAGAATATGTTTCATAATATTCTTCTTAGGTTTTCAAGAAAGTTCAAAAAAATCCTCAATTTTTCTTTTGTGAATCATAAATTTCCTTTTCTTTTTTCTTACTTTTAAATCGTATGATTAATCTAACCCATTTACTATCTATAATTAGTTTAGTTAATCACCATAACTAATACTAATTAAATCGAGAAATAAATTAGCCATTGCTTAAAATAGTTATGTACTTTATTACTTCATAATTTTATTTCGTCATTTTGTGAGCCCCTAAACCTCGCCCAATGCTGCCTTAATAATAGGATTCTTACTTTGGTAGCAAGATAATGTAAAGTCTCCATAAAACCTCACCCTGTGCGGCCTCTAATAAGATTCTTTCCTTTCATAGCAAGATAATGTTAAGTCCGTATCTAGTCTAAACAGACATTTGGCCAACCTGAAGACTATGCAGTTCCCTGGAAATACAAATATTAGTGAGATTTTGTTTAGTTCCACATGTATGATACGCAAGTTAATATAGGAAGTTTGCTATGCAACACAATGTACCGAGACAATATCTTGGAAAACATAATTTTTCTTTAGTTTCACATGTGAAATTTGTTTAGTTTCACATGTATTAGTCAAATATACGAAATTTGCTATGTAACACAATCCACACAAAATTCAACAATGATATGGAAAATTGACAAATAAAATCATATGATCAAAGATATTTGAATGACTCAATACAAAAAAAAAAAAAATCACACCGCTAAAAAGTAAAAGGATTTTTCAAATTGGTTAAAAAAATCTTTTCGTCTTAAACTTTAATGTACGATATGACCTATATTATCTATATAATAATTGCAAATTATTCTTATATGGAGTTAAGTTCGGGACCGAAAAAAACTATGACTTATTCTAATATGAAGTTTATTCCTAAATATAATTGGCCCAAATCGGGACCAAAATTTTCTATTCATATATGGAGGTTATTCATATATGGAATATTCTTATATAGAGTTTTTTTTTTTTAATTATTATTATTATTATTATTTTATTTATTTTTTGGTACAGAAAAGTAAAGCTAGAAACAAAAGAAACTAGCTGTGAAGCCTCTAGGCAGAGAGTCTTAAATGTCACAGCTATGCCGATTAGTCCACATAGTTTGGACGTTGTGGGAGAGAGCATAACAGAAGCAAGAGAGTGAACAACGAGTTTTCTTTTTCAAATGACATGTCCCGATTTCACTGTTGTTGAATCTAGTTATGAGCTCTTTGAAGTCATCATGAAATTTTCAAAGTCTCAGGGTGATTTCTTCATAGTGCTGTGAGAGACATCGACAATAGTTTGGCAGTCTCCTTCTATAATGATATCATGCAAACCCGGTGATGCCGCCAGTTCTGCAAGGAGAAATCCATGACTTACGCCAAAAGAGAGTTTTACGATCTTCCAATCCTAGTGCCAGATCCACAACAAATTTGGTTATGATCTCTTGCAACAGCAGCACTAGCAAAATGTCCATTTTTCCAAGTCGCATCCACATTAATCTTAATGAAAGGTGGATCAGGTGCCTTCCATGAAAGAGAATCATCATTAGGGACATGAGTTGTAGTATCATCGACCTCCAATTCATCTGCAGTGGCATGATTATAGTAGAGGTTGAACCAGAACATAACAACTTTGAGAGCCCCATGTACTGTGTTCTGTTTGTTTTCAAAAACTTTCTCATTTCTTATCTTCCATATGGCCCAGCAAATAGCCATTCCAAGAGAGACTAAATAATAGTTATCATTCCTTTTGCAACCATTCTTTGAATGAGAGAAGAGAATGTCGGGTGTTATTACCTTGAATTCTCAGTCCGAAAGGAGATGCAAACCATATGGCTTGAGCCAAATCACAATGGAGCATAAGATGATCCATTGTCTCAACTGCATTTTTGCACATGCAACAGTCCATATATACACCATTAACATACCTTCCAACCTTATGAGCAAACACAATTCCACTATATAATACTCTCCATATGAAGTTTTTAATTTTTGGTGCAGTTTTGTTGTTCTGCCAGAATGTTTTCCATGGGAAATTTGATTCTCCATGACTGGAAGTTTCTCCCTGGTTTTCTTGAATAAGTTTCTGAAAAGACTGTGATGTGAAGGCTCCATAAGGGGTGAGCTTCCAAATTAAATGATCATAAGCTTGAGCATTTATCTGTAGTGAAAGAATTTGGTTTGCAGTGAGAGGATCTATCAGTTCTTGAATGAGGTTCACTTTCCAATGTCTTGTATCAGGATTAATAATTTGATTAACTCTTCTGATTTCTGGATGATTCTTAGAGTTTCTTGCTGGAACTTGATTGGTGCTGTTAAGAAGCCATGGATCAGAGAAGATATTGATGTTCTCACCATTCCCAATTAACCAAACACATCCTTTTTTTAAGAGGTCTCTGCAATCCAATATTGCAGACAATGTGGTTGAGACAGTTAAAGCTTTCTTAATCTCCCAGAAATTCTTATCTCTTAGATATTTTGCATGTAGAATTTTTTCCCATAGACTTGGTCCTTTAGGAATCTCCATGCAAGCTTTGCTACTAAAGCATGGTTCAAATCACTAAAATATCTTAGCCATAGTCCTCCTTTCTCCTTAGGAAGATTGAACCATTCCCATTTGAGGAAGTGCATTTTCCTTTTGTCCCTGATGTGGCCCCACCAAAAATCTCTAATAATTTGAGTAAGCTTGTTTAAAACTGTCTTGGGAATGAAAGAGGTAGCCATGAAGTATGCTAGGATGAGAGCTAACGCTGATTGAATGAGGGTTGTCCTTCTTGCATGAGACAATGCATTCCTCTTCCACCCTTTCAACTTTTCTTCAAATTTCTCAATGATAAAATTAAAGTTAGAAACTCTTAGACCTTGCTGAAGAATCTTTACTCCCAAATATTTTTCTTCCTTTCCCATTCTGTTGTCACCAAGACTTGTTATGATTTCTTCTTCATAGGATTCTAGCACAATCTTGTTGAAATGTATTGAGGATTTTGAGTAATTAACCAGCTGACCTGAAAGCTTGTAGTAATCCTGCAAGATTGTGGAGATGGAATTGATTGTAGTGGTGTCAATGTTGCCAAACAACATGATGTCATCAACAAACATGACATGAGACACACTAGGTGCCCATTTGTTGACTTTGTAGCCACTGTATTTGCCTTCAGCTTCCATTTTGTTGATGATCCCGCTCAGAGTATGAGAACATATGATGAATAAATAGGGTGATAAGAGACACCCTTGTCTGATTCCTCTTTCACTCATAAAGAAGCCTTTTGGTTGACCATTTAACAATATAGAGAATGAAGCAGTCTTGACACAGTTCATTATAGGAGTATGAGCTCTATCTGTAATACCAATATTAAGCAGTGCCTGACTAAGAAAGTTTCAATCTATTCTATCATAAGCTTTGCTCATATCTAGTTTGAGAGAAAAAGATCCTTGAGTGGTGTTTGAGGTGTGCATAGAGTGGAAAATTTCTTTGGCAATGACTATGTTGTCAAGGATTTGTCTTCCTGGAACAAATGCAGATTGATTTTTCTCAATAAGGCCATCTAAAAAAGGACTCATCCTATTGGTTAAGATATTTGTGACAATTTTGTAAAGCACATTGCATAAGGCTATAGGTCTATAGTCCACTGCTGAACTGACATTTTTTTGTTTTGGAATTAGGGCTAGGTAAGTGTGATTCAGACCTGGAGGTAGATAAGAGAATCTGAAGACATCTTGTATCAGTTGAACCACTTCTGCACCAACAATCTCCCAAAACTTCTTGTAAAAGAGAGCAGGGTAGCCATCTGGTCCAAGTGACTTTAGAGAACCCATCTTTTTAACAACTCCAAAAATTTCTTCTGCACTTGGAATTGCACTTAACAACCTGCATTCATCTTGAGAAATTTTATTAGCAGAATCAATCATGTAAGAATTGGGTATTACATTGTCATCTTTGGTGAACATTGTTTGAAAGTGAGAAATAAGAGTTTCTTTTATTTGCTCATGATCAGATATCCATTCGCCTGCTTGGTTTTTTAGAGCAAAGATCTTATTTTTGCTTCTTTTATGGATCACAGATACATGAAATACCTGAGTATTTTTGTCAATACAAGGCACCCATTTTGACTTGTTTCTTTGCTGCCAGAACATCCTATCCCTCTTCTCAAGACAAGCAATGTTGTTGCAGATAGCTTTCTCCTCCTCTGTTGTGTCAGTCAGATGTGTTGTGGCCTGCAAGTCAACAAGTTTTTGTTTTTCACTTTTATTTCTCTCCTTGTGTCACCAAAAGTTTTCTTGCTTCATTTCTTCAGCTTTTCACCAACATCTTGTAATTTGGTTATTGTATCTCCTGTTGAATTGTCCCAGTTGTTCTTCAAAATATCTTTGAAATCTGGATGGTCAGTCCAATAAAATTCAAATTTGTTATTTGGAACTCTTTTTTGGTGGTTTTATCATTGTGTTGAGAAGAATTGGAGCATGGTCACTCTCAATCCTGGGGAGGTGTAACACTGCAACATCGGGAATTCTCCATTCTGTGTTACACAATGCTCTGTCAAGTCTCTCAAAGATTGGTGGAGATTGAGAAGCATTATTTGACCATGTAAAAGTTGAGCCATAAGCCATAACCCAGATCTAATATGTCTCTTTCCCTGATCAGAGTTCTAAATTCACTGCAGCTAATATCTGTTGTTGCAGAACCTCCATGTTTTTATATATGTGCATTAGAACATTTAGATCTCCAATTATGCACCAAGGTGCATTGATTGTAGTAATGGTATCACTAACACTTCTCCAGAAACCATTTCTTTGAGGATGTGTAGGAGGACCATAGATGCAAAACAAATCCCAACTTGGTGTGCTAAGATGAGCTTCCACTGTGCAGTGAATTAAATTATGTGATTGAGAATTAATCAGCATGTTTACATTGTCTTTCCAGAAAAGAGCCATACCTCCACTTTTACCATTAACCGGCACAAAAATATAGTTCTTATAATCCAAAGAGCTGCATAGCCTTCTACTGTTACTGTCATTTAACCTTGTCTCAGATAAGAACATACTGAAAGGGTTGCAACTGCGCATGAATGATTTTAAAGTTAGAACTTTCGTATCATTCCCTAATCCATGACAGTTCCAGGATTGTATTAACATCTTCCTTGCGACTTTTCTAGGCAAGTCGCCACACCCTCTTTGTTTGAAACGCAGTGTTGCTTCATTGGTGGGTCACAGTCCATAGGTTCAACATTTCTTTTACTACCAGTTTGCTCCAAGGTGATTGAATTGGTAGAGACTTGATTTCTTCTTGCAAATCTTTTCCACTGTTTCATAGCCTTAACATGATCATCCATCATTGGGTTGGGATTTGGGGTAGTTGTGTTTTTTTTGGGTAATGGGTGGTGAAGTTGGGTAGATTTGGTGTGAGGAGGGGCTGGGATGGTGGCTTCCAACTCAACTGCAGGGTGCTTTGTGTTGGTTTGGTTCTTTTTCGATGGTATGGCTTTAGGGTGTGCTTTGGGACTTTTGGGTTTGGTATTTGGAACTTTGGTTAAGTCACCAGATGTAGGTAAGATAAGAATATGTTGTTTTGGGTTCTATTTGTGGATATGGGTGGTGGGTTTTTGATGGTTGGTGATTTGGATGCCAGGTGGGTTTGCCAGGATAGACTCATGATTATCTCTGTTCTCCTCAGGGTTTGGTTTTGAAGTATTCTCATGCATATATATATATTCTCTCTTAAAAGGTGGTTATTTTGCATGCACGTACTTTCCTTGTTGGTTGGAGAAATTTCCGAGGCTGAATAATTTTGGTTGATATTCTCCAGCTGTTGAGTCAAAGGAGTTGGAGGATTATAGGCTTTTTTGGTAACTGAATTATGACTCATGATAGATGTATTATGAATCTCATCAGGGATATAGGAGAAGAGATGTCATGCATTTTCTTATTAAGGTAATTTTCGGCTTGGATCTCGAGGTTTTGGTCTTTGGTATGGGACTTTGGGTTTATAGTTTGCATTGATTTCTTCAGTGAAACGAGCAAGTTTTGAATCCTGCATCTTTTCCATGAAGGTTTCTGGAGAAAAGAAACCCATTTTCTCACATTCCTTGGACAACTCTGGACAAAGTTTCATAATATGCCCGAACCTTTCCACAAAAGAAACATACTTTTGGAAGACGTTCATACCTTAATTTCACTGTGCACTTCTTTTTTGATGGCAGAAGAAAAGATAATTCTTGCCTGATAGGTTCTGTAATGTCAATCTTCACTCTGACTTTGGCAAAACTTCCCCATTTTGCTTGCTCTGATGGTTGTATAGGATATCTTGGTGCCACAAATTCCACCATCTTGATTTTTGGTTGCTCATTGATAATTCCACTTGAATTGTGAAATATGCAAACTTAAACTCATACTCATGAGGTTGTTTATCCGGGTCGCACACCTTAAAAAAAGAAGGTCTTCATTTAAGCCCCACAGGAAGATCTTAGTATGACATTATTGTAGTCACATCCAAGTTCAAATTTAACTTGACCTGGTAAATAGCTTGACCAAAGCTGGATATCTCAATGCCTCCATATGGTCTCCATGATCTTTGGAGCATATTATAGAGAATACAAAAATTGAGACCATATTCACGTCGTGTGACATTACAAATAGAATACTGAGACCATCTAAGAAAAGGAGAAAAGGGAGAGAGAGATCATATTATTGGAGCATGATCTTATATGGAGGTTCTACTGTACTGGTTCCGTATTAACATTTTCAAAAAACACAAAGGATGAAAACGACACCATTACAAATAGACACAGGCAGAGCTAAAACACAAAAAATTTCCATTAAATTTTAAAGTGACTAGAAATCCATTGTCCTTACATAAAGAGATTTGACAAGATGGTGAAGCTATAAGTATCATCTTTTCCTTAACCCCTCACTTTCAGTTTTACTGTATAAATCTTGAGATGACTCTGTGGTTTTATTAGTGCTAACAACATCCTTGCAAGAAGAAGATGAATCGGCTAATGTAATCTCCGAGGAGTACTTCCTGATCCTTAATGATATTAGAATGCTTGACATAATCCCAAGAAGTGGAAGAATATAAGAAAGCAGGGAGATTTCTTAGAACCAGAGGCAGACGCTACAGCAGCTCCAGCAAGACTGCCGATGGATGTATTTTGTAAAATCATTGGCACACCTCCAACAATTGTAGGTAACAGAAAGTCCACAAGGAACCCAACATTTGTTGCAGCTAAGGCATAGTTAATCACATAGGAAGGCATCGGTGAGAAGCGAGCAAGAAGAACAAATTTCCAGCCGTCTTTCTCAACTCCTTTGCTGAGGATGTGAAAGTACTTATTTGCATGGGCCCATTCCATTGCCGAGCTTGATCTACGAAATACAAACCTGAAACAAACCCATTAGAGAATAAACCACTGATCAAAAAGCAGAAATTCCACACACATGACTGAAGCACAAACTTAGTTTTGTAGATTAAAAGAGGAGAAAACAATTCTAACATGACGGTGGCAAATCGACTATATGGACTTGCTCCAAAACCTAACTTATAGTTTCATAAACCTTCCGGAGCCAGCATAATATTATTTCACTATGATTTGAAGTAGTTTGGTACTCCCGCAGACAGTATAATATTATCATGAAATTTGGCACTGAAACATTCATGACATTCACTTAAATCAAGGTTGTAAAAAGAACAGAAAAAGTCTTCTCTCAGATCAGATACAGTCACAGAATTTGGTCTATTCATTATATGCCTACTGTTTCCTGGCTTATAATGGAATGAATAAGATCGACTGTTTCATGTTATTTCATGACAATGAGAATCCTTCCCTAAATACAACATCCTTCAACAAACAGGAATTCCTGTATGTTAATAGAATGAAAAGCTAACCATACCCCTGAATTCGGAAAAAAATTGGCTAACGTATAGTACGGGTGGTCCTTTCGACCGTCCCATTAATAGACCTTCAAAAGAATACATTATCTATAAAAGTTCGTCTGTGCCCACCAAGTCGTGCATTGTTTCGACATAGATACACACATTTCATATTCAGTCATCAGCATACGTCCCTTTCTAGAGCTCTCTATGTATAGACATACCACTAAGACAACCAAGCCACAATATTTAAACAGAAATGCAAACAATAGCCCCAAAAGAGCGGCAGCAACATGACGATGGCAAATCGAATCACCAAAACCCAACTTATTGTTAAACGAACCTGAACCCATAAAGCAAGAAAGTGAAACCAAGAATATTAATTGATCTTCCTCAAGATTGGATGTTTGAGCTACTTTTAACATTTCAACATTCAGATCTCCCAGAACAACCTATAGCCTAGCAAACTTCAAGAAGTTCCTCGATGTTAAGCTTAGATATGACTAATGTGAATTTCTCATGCAGTTCACTTAATATCAAGGATGTTAAAAGAAGAATGAAATGCTTCTCTCATATCAGACACAGTTACAGATTTCTGTCTACGCCTAGCATTTCCTGAGTTCATATGAGGAAAGAAAAGCAAAAGCTGAATATTTCATGTTGTTTGTTTAAACTTTAAACTCAAAGTCGTACAAAAGGACACTAAAAATCCTTCTCTCATGTTAAAAACAATAACAGACTTCACGAATATCCTGGATTCAAAGTATTAAAGGAAGGATTGAAAAGCTAACATAATCACTGAATATGAAAAGAAACTTGGTATTGAACATATGCCCCTTCAAACGTCAATCTGAAGACGTTATAATGCAGGAGAGTTTGTGCTTCTTTGGGGATGTTTTCTATTTAGGAGTGTCTTGCTAATTTCTACTTTTTAGGAGGGCGTTTCAGTCCTTACTTTTGGGTTTCTTTTCTTAGGATTTCTTTCTTTTTGAATTTTTTTTTTCCTTCTAAATTTCTATCTAGCATAGATAGCTTTTAATGAGTCTCTCAGCAGACAAACTTTAATTTTAATTTTCATGTAACTTATCATATCATGATCATATAAGAGTGTTGGGGTTAACCTAACCTCGATTTATATGTGTTCTATTGTTTCTATTGCTTGTCTCTGTTCAATTACGCTTTGTGCTGTTATATGTATTTATTTTTTTTTCCTAGGCAAAGATTCTTAAAAATTACGCAAGCCAGGTGAAAGCGATTATAACTTAAGAAGAGCATAAAGCCCCAAGCAAAACCAGCCTACTACATACAAACTAAAGGTAAAGAACACTAAAATGTTAAGAAAAGAACAATCACCAAAGGAGATTAAAAAGCAAAAATGCAATCCGCTAATACATATGAAATTGAGAAGAAAAATTCTCATTAAGCTCAATGTTAAGCTCTTTGTGACTATTCGCAAGATTGTTGAACATATCTTGCCAATCTTTCTTCAAAGAAGGAAAACCCATTCCCATCACATTACATGTTAGGTTCGCTTTTTTAGCTTCTAAGAAACCCATCACACCGTCAATAAAAGATCAGCTGCCCCTACTGTGTCAGGCATTGTTTCTATTTACATGCACATTTTACATTCGGAATTCTATCTTACGTCTGGCATTTCCTCGGTTTCATTGTAGAAATAAAAGCTAAAGTTGAATGTTTCATGCTGTTTACTTAAACTCAAGGTTGTAAAAATGACACTGAATATACTTTGCTCAGATTATATACAATAGCATACTTCAGGAACACCTCCGCCTCGGCATTCCTGCATCTAACAGAAGGAATGTAAAGCTAACCCCATCACAGAGTATTGAAAAAGGAGGCTCAAACACAAAGTACGGAATGCCCCTTCAACCGCCACCTATAGACCTTCAACCAAAGACACTACCTACAAAATCGCAACAGTGCCAACTTCTGCATCATGAATTGTTTCTATTCACGTAGACAAATTTAAAATTCAGTCATCAACAGGTAAGTCCTTTTCGTAGATTTCCTAACTACACCTAAACCAACCTCCTTTTGCGATCAGGTATCGACTATATCAATCCCTTAGAGACGAATATAGACCTTCAACCGTAGACACCATATTTAAGACCAGCTGTGCACTGTTTCCATTTTACATAAAAACATAATAAAATTGAATCATCACCACATAAGTCCTCTCTCTAGATCTCTCTATGAACCTTAAAAAACCTCCCTCTTACACCTTGCATAGCTGCAGACTATATATGTTATGCATTTTCTAAGTTATGTGTGCGAATTAAATCTAAGTTTCAGATATAAACAAAATCAAGACAATATTTAATACTGAGAATTGCACTGACCTGCCAATCCAGAAAGAGAGAGAAGCACCAAGAACCTTCGCACAAAACACGCAGAGCACAGCAGGGAAGAAACCAAAGAGAAGAGAAGCACCAGCTTCAAAGAAAACAGCATAAGGTAAACAAAGGGCAAGAGTAATAGTATGAGTTAGTACATAAAGTGGTATTGCCCAAAACCCTAATTCATTTGATAAATCTTTGAAAAAAATTATAGCTTCTTCTTTATCCCATCCATACTGTTTACTTATACTTCTTAATATCGCGATTATTCCGATCACTACACCTAGTTTCGTTAATTTTCCGAGATTTCCCATTTCTTCGTCTTGATTTTTACGAAGGAATCAAATTTGTAACCGTCTCTTCCCTTCCCAATAAAAGTATTGTTTTCTGAATCTAACAATTCAGTCACATTGGGGTGGGCTGACTGCCAAAGTGTTCGTAGCTAAATAAGATCAATGGAGCCCATGATGAATGTGGACTTTGCCCGGTGATGATGCCCTACACCGTTGGATGGACGCCCGTCGAATGCAGATGCCAGACCAGTGAAAACTGTTTATCCGTAACCGATGCGTTTCACATATATAAAGTAGGAAATACCAATTGGTCCTACAAATAATATAACAGAGAGAGTCTAGTCCAATTGACTTGGTCAATTGTCTGTTTGGTCCTATTTGGTAATATAAATTATAGTTTGGTCCTAAAAATTATAGTTTGGTCCTAGGGTGATGTCATGGATGATGTAAATGTCATCTTGTAGCAGTTGGTAAAATACCCTTATATTATTGTTTGGTCCTAGAAAATAATGGTTTGGTCCTACGGTGACCATATATATACAAAAATTTAATAGAAAATATCCCATTCTCAGATTTACTTTCTCTCTCCTCTCTATTTCAGATCTAGTTTCTATCCTCCCTATTTTTTCTTTTTTCTGTTGTTGTTCATGAAGACGATGAAGAACGACGAAATTTTTAGGTTTATTCGTCACTATTTGTTACTGCTGTTGTTGAATATGATGATGAAGACGGTGGAGATGATGAAGACGACGGAGATTTTTGTGTTTCTTCGTCACTTTTTGTTGCTGCTGCTGTTGAAGAAGATGAAGACGATGGAGTTTTGAAGATTTTTCTGCTGCTGTGTATGACGAAGAAGAAGAAAAAATGAAGAAAACGATGAAGAAAACTAATATAACCTTCAATCTTCATCTTGGATCTTGATTTTTTTGGTGTTGTTAATGAAGATTTGATGTTGTTGCTACTGGTGAAGTCAATGAAGAAGATGAAGATTTATGAAGTTTTGTTGTTGTTTGTTGTTTTTAAGATGAACTTCATTTTTGGAATGAACTTCATTACTGAAATGAACTTCATTTTTGGAATGAAGTCTGTTTTTTTAGGTTTTTATATGGACTTCATTTAAGGAATGAAGTATGTTTTTTAGGTTTTTATATGGACTTCATTTGGAATGAAGTACTTTTTTAGGTTTTTATATGGACTTCATTTCGAATGAAGGTTTTTTAGGTTTTTATGGACTTCATTTACCGGAATGAAGTCTGCTTTTTTAGGTTTTTATATGGACTTCATTTCGGAATGAATCGCTAAGAAAATAAGTAAAAAGTAACACGGAAGGGTACTTTTGTCAGTTTAATATTTTTAAATAATTATGGACCAAACAGTAAAGGCGTTTTCCTAAAGGACCAAACAGACATGGGCCCACCTAAAAAAGGACCAAATGATATTTTTCCTATACATAAATGCGGTACAAAAAAGTCGGCGTACTTATACAATAATTATTGTCACATGGTTCTCAATTTCATCAAATTCAAAGTACAACTAAAGTTTAATCATACATGTATACCGGGTAACATGTATGATGATATCAAGAGAAATTGGGTCATGGTTCTAATGGACGAGTAAAAATTAGTATGGGTGAAATGGACACCAAAAAAATAGCAAGAATGAATCTGGATTCATCCTGGCTTAAAATTAAAAAATAGCGAGGGTGAAATTGGATGCATCCCGAGGTAAATAAAAAATAAAAAAAAAAGTATTTGAAAATGGGTAGGATGAAACTGTTTACATCCTGGTTGTTTTTACATTCTCGTTCATTTAAACAGTATCAAATTTTATATGTCTTTTTCACCCAAGAATCATCGTTATTGGGTTAATTGACCAATTTTGTGTTTGATCAAGCTCCTTACGTCTCTTGGATCTTGCAAGATTCTACACGATTGATTCCCCTTTCTGACGTCCTTTATAATCTTAGAAGTTGCTTTAAGCTGAGCGAAGACTTTTCACTATTCTTCCTTTAACAAATAACCTATGGATAATAAACGTTCAACGTAATGGAAAACAATTTTCTTATGAGTGATCTTCAAGGATAAAAGAAGATATCTAGCAAACCTCAACAATCATGATAGCTTGCTCTTTTTAAAAGGTTATAGAGATGCCAAATTGGTTTTACATCACAAGATCAATTTAACATATATGAAACTTGTGGAAATACAAATTCTGAGACGACAAGAAGTTTGTAATTTTTATCAATCTTATTCCATAATTGGTAATTCTTCAATGGTCAAAAATCAGAATAGACAATAATCATAATGAATAAGATAAGATTCCGGATATCGAGAACTATCATGTAAAGATAACATGACCGGGCTTCACGAATCCCTTATTGAAGACTTCAAAAGTCGTAACCTAATACGATTTCACGAGGAAACTTATGCTTTTAAAGGATGACTCTAGCCGCAACTAGGACACATAAGTGCCAGGATTGAGATTCTAGTTTGCAGAAGGTCCTCTATTTTAAATGATGAACAAAAGCTAGGTAGGTTACACTTAAAGTTGAGTTGGTGAATTAGTTTTGATGTTTACGAATTACTTTGACGCCAAGTAAGCTCGACTTCTCAATATAGATTAATCATGTAAGCTTGTGAGAAATTTGCCTTGAACTACAAAAAAGAATGTGCACCTGCATAATTATTGATATGAGCTCTTTGTACTAAATTTTCAGCCGAAAGAAATGATTAAGTTATTTGTGAACCATCTAGAAATCATGGAGTTCAATAACTCTCAAAGACTAAATCAGTTCATGAGCTGTCCAAAATAATTTGCAAACAAATTATTGTCTCGAATTTCAAGAACTTTTCTTAGCTATAAGTTCGCGAACTGTCCAAATCAGTTCGTGTAATTAAGTTACAAAAAGGATCCATAAACTTTTTAGTATCAACCAGTTCATGTACTGTGAAAAGATGTTTATATACTTGGGGTTTAAAAGTAATCAGGGAAAATCTCAAAATAAATAAGTTCGTGAACCGACCAAACTTGATTCATCTACGTGAGTTAATAAAAGATATAATTCATCAAGTATATTATTTATGAGCTCGGAGTTCCTGTACTGACCAAATCAGTTCGTGAACATGGAGTATATTATAATATCAACATGTTTGTGTACTTGGGGATTTAAAAGTAATCAGGAACATCTCAAAATAAATTAGTTCGTGAACTGACCAAACCAGTTCATCTACGTGAGTTAATAAAAGATTTAATTCACCAAGTATATTATTTATAAGCTCGGAGTTCGTGTACCAAATCATTTCGTGAACATGAAATATATTATAACTTGATGTCCCTTATGAACTTCTTACGCAATTACGACATGTTAAACAATAAATTGTTCTCAACCTATTATAAATATACTTCGATATTTAATAAGTACTAGCTTGAACTCGAAATTTCTTCTTTGCAATCTTCATCATAATACATAAGTCATGCGAGATTGTCTCAGTAGATTGAATGGTTGAAAATATGAGTAAATAAGATAGTTATTCTTCACGTACCTTTATTGATGAAGTCCTCGTATATGTCTTTGTTGTTCTTCAGTCTTCAATTTTCAAGGTCGATTGGTGAATTATGATATTCAACTACCATTTTCTATTCCTAGTCCAAGACTGACTCTAGTAGACTATAAATCAAGAGATACTTTTGATCAATTAAATTTGACAAGCTTGATATACCAACTTGTGATCCCAACAGAGCGATGCTCTAGCAGAAAACATTTCTGCCATAATCATGGGAAAACCACATTACCAGAAGTTGGGGTTAATTAACTTGCAAATTATATCAGTTTCTTTCCCATCATGATCAAATCGATAAAGGTTGTCAATATATGATTGGTACAAAATGTCTCATTTTACTTTAGCTTATGCCTTTTGAAAAGCAAATCCAGACACATCTATTAAATAGGCAAGTATCGCTCAATAAGAGGCTACATGTATTGCTCCAATTGAGACTATCAAAATACGATTCTCATACTCAAGGTTAATATATCTTCATTTGATGATGATGAGATTTTAATGTCCATGTATAACGCTGGTACCAGAAATTCTGTGAATTTTTCAGCATATGCATATACTTGAGAATTGTGTGAAATCATGGTAAGAAAATTTTATTGTCGAATATTCATTTACATTGGCGCTGAAATAAGAATGATAATGGTTGTTAACCCCTACGGATAGGAGTATTGACATATGTGATTGGCAAGAACAAAATCCAAATTATGTTGGATTGAAATCTTTTGAATAACGCAATATTGGGATCAAAACTCAACATCTTAAACGTGCACACCTGAATTTTGAAAATTATAGGTTGGTATAGTCATAATGCGTTATACGAGAAATATGTTTGTTGTGAAAATGATTTGAGGGTTTTATTTTTTTTCTCAGAACCTAGCATTTGGCGTGGTAGTCCTTGAAGGACTCATATATGGTTGGAGAACATATCCAAATTTGTAATCCTTGGAGGATTCAAATTATATTCAGGTCTCCACTTGTCTCGACTATGTCAGGTTTAACAATATTTTTTTTTTGTGTTTTTTAAAAAACTGGTAAAAGATAAAAATTCGGATTAGTTGATAATATTAGCTTTATTGGTCTTTTGAGGAGTCCTTAAAAACACTAAAATCCATGTTTTAGCTAGCATAAATTTTTTTTTTTATCCACATTTTAACAAATATACGTGCTTGCATATCACAGTTATTATTTAGATGCATGCTTTTGTAATCGCATATAGTTGAGTTAGCAATTTAACATCCATATTTATGTCAAAGATTATACTAGTTTCATTTTGTTTCAGGTTTTGTCCCATGTGGTTTTCATGACAAGTTTTTGACGAGGAAACATTTTATACTAACATTTAATTTCATTCAAGATTTTGATATTGTGATATTCTTTATTTGTTCAATTTTTATCCCATTGGGTTTTATTTGAAAGGTTTTGGTGAGGCGATTTATTTAACAGGGTAGTCATTCAGGGGGAGTTGTATGATTTCGGTTATGATGATGCCCTCATTTTATTAGAAAAAAACAATAACCATCTCATAGGAATTTGGATGTCCTTTTGAACCACATAAGGTTTAACCACAACTACGTTATAGTTCACATATGGTACTAGTACAACCGTTCCCAAGGTGGGATGGCCGAAATAGAAGAAGAATCTGAAGATGGGGTTTGTCTGCGATTACTTTCACCCCGTTTCTGGAAAAAGAGATACTTTGGCCTTGTTTTGAAAAAAAAAATTGATACTTTCGCTCCGTGTATCACTTTTCCTGAAACAGAATGTGAAAGTATCACTTTTCCATAAACAAAAAATTAGTCGATCCATAAACCAAAATATGGTTACATGATGTGTTATGCATCCTTTGTGGTGGTTTGTATAATAGCTATGCATTTAATTTTCGAGAATTGTGCCTAAAGTGAAAGTATCATTTTTCTTGGATCGAAGGGAGTACATCGTTTTATTAGTTGCAACGGAAAATTAGTTGATGCATAAACAAAAATATGCCTACATAAAGTATTATGTATCCTTTGTGGTGGTTTGCATAATGGATATACATCTAATGTTCTAAAATTGTACCTAAAATGATATACACCTACGAATTTTTAAGTAAAAACTCTAAATTTGATATTGTTGTTTGTACTCATTACGTAGTTTTATATAACCTTTCCAACGAGATAAAATTTTGTACAATTCCAAGACACGGATTTTTAGATATGTTATATTAAAGTTTGGTTGCCAATTATACCCCTAAAAAACAGGATACATAAGAAATTATAATACAATTTGACATTTATATCCATTTTCCCTTTTCTATTTGGTTTATTTTGAAAGTGTCTAATACCTATTGCCCTTCATTTTTGGTTTATTTGAAAATGTTTAATACATATTGCCCTTCCTCTTCGGTTTATTTACGAAAATTTCTAAAGGAAAAAAGAAAAATATAATTTAGAGGGTCATTTTTGGTTTTTATTCCTAACCATTTCCAATTTTTTGTGTTAATTGATGACTTAGATTTTACAAAAAATTTGCCATATAAGTCGGGTTGCACAAAACCGAACCTAAACCGTGAACTGAATCGAAACCGTTAGCTTATTAACCAAACATAAGTGAAACCAAATCCAACCGTTAAAGTTTAGGTTATCAGTTTCATATAAACGAGCAGTTCGGTTTCGAGTTATGGTTTGTCCCAAAAGAACCAATATCCCATAGGTTAACCGATTAGTAATTGTCGTTAGATTTTAATAGTTTTAGCCGTAGATCATTATACTGTATAAGTTCCAACCCTAATCTCTTTTCAAGTCTCATTGTTTTTTTTATTCTAATGATCTTTTCACTCATAACCTCTTAAGTTTTATTTTTGCAGCTGCGGTTTCTTCTTCCATTACCGACATCAGTTACAAAATCTTAGCATAAAAAAGCATCCACGATCACCTTTTTCCTCCTTCACTCTATAAAGATATAATTTTAACAAGCAAAATCATCCCACCCCTGATTTTATTCTACTTCTCTTCTTCTACAACCACCACCAGTCCACCACGCCCAAATCAATCTAGATCTATCTCTTAATCAACCTTTCATAAGCGGTTGATGGTGAATCTTATGGATACTGTTCGAGATCAAGAGTTTTTGCTTATTTAGATCTGTTAATGAGCAGAATCAGTACAATTGAAGCTATTGAGTTTTGACTTTATAATTGAAGTTGTAGGATAATTAGTTTTTGATCTATTTGGGGTTGATTTGTTCATGGAATTGAAATAAAAGAGAATGAAGTGTTTTTATGATTTACTGGGATTGATCAGAACTTTGGGAGTTTGCATGTTGAAATTTATACTCCTTATCTTTGTATTGATATATGTTTGTTGGATCTGAAAAATATCTTGTTTGTTCTCTTGTTGTAGATCTTTAAGTTGTATTAAGTTGTGTCGTTCAGAAACATCGGGGACAAATTTAGATTAGATTATTGTGGTTTATTTGGTCTCCGCCTTATCTGTATAAATTGTTTATTTGGTCTCTGCCTTATCTGTATATAAATTTCTGTAACAAACTGGTCATTTTTTATTTAATCTTCTATCCAAGTCTGTGAACAATGAAGAACAATAACTTTCGAGAATGAACTGTCGGTTAACCAGAACCGGCATGTTTAAAACTGAACTGAGTCAGAACCGAACCGCATAAAACCGAATAGACTAAATGGTTTCATCGGTTTTTGATTTTGGGAAACCGAGTGAAAAAACGGGGGTCTAACAACCACACCCAATATTTCGCTTAGCAATCTGTATGGACTAACTCCAATATACTTTCAAGAGAATCAACTAGGACAATGGACTCAATCTTAAGAAAAGTATATCCAAGAGTTATATCTCAATTTCTTAATTCAATCTACAATCAAACAAATAGAATTTGCGAGCGATTGAATAGAAGAAATAACTTGGATGGTATCATAAACCAATATCCAAGTGTCAATCAATTTACTCAACAACAAAGGTTGGATTCACAATTGATTGAACTTACGCACAACTCCGTGATATTTCAATTATATAGAAAATATAATGCGGAAAAGAAATAACACACATTTAAGTTTTGTTAACGAGGAAACATGAGATGCGAGAAAACCCGGGACCTAGTCCGACATTTGAACACCACACTTTGTATGAAGTCGCTACAGGCACTAGCCTACTCCAAGTTAACTTCGGATTGGAATGTAGTTGAGCCCTAACCAATCTCACACTGATTAAGGTACAGTCGCGTTCCTTACGCCTCTAGAACCACGTCGGATTATGCGTACTTGATTTCCTTAGCTGATCTCACCTACAACTAAGAGTTTCTACGACCCAAAGTCGAAGACTTGATAAACCAATCATCACATTTAAAAGTCTATTGAATAGATAAATCTGTCTCCCAAAAATATACCTATGAGTTTTGTTCCGTCTTTTGATAAATCAAGGTGAAAATAAACCAATTGATATACCGGACTTATATTCCCTAAGAACAGCCTAGTAATATCAATCACCTCACAATAATCTTAATCATATGGTAGCGAAACAAGATTAGCTATACGACTTTTGTCTCAAATAGGAGATATAGTAGATAGACTTTTGAGCGATAGATGAGTTCAAGTCTCCACATACCTTTTGTTTGTGAAGTTCCACAAGCTCCCTTTAATAGTTCTTCGTCTTCAATCGATGAACACCGTGAAGTCTAATGCTCAACTACACTTTCTATCCTAATCCGAGACTTAGCTATAAGTAGATTAGAAATCAAGACTTATAATTTTGGCAACTAAACTTGACAACAATCTTGAGTTAGAAACGCTTGCGAGTTCAACCGAGCAGTGCTCTAACAATCTCCCCCTTTGTCAATTTTAGTGACAAAACTATCAATACATATGGATTACAAAATAAATAAACTTTGTAGCTTCTCATCCAAATACTTGATTTCCTTGGTTCTTCAACATTACTCGAAATCTTCGTCACTTCCAAGTACTCCAGTGATTCTGAACGTGTTCAAGCATCATAATTATTGAAGATCCGTAGCTATAACAATGAGAAAACAGTAGCTCTCAATCATTGTTATACAGTGTCATGGTATTATTACACAGCATCAAAGTCCAATTGTATCACAACTTTGACAACAATACTATGGTGATATGTATCACTCCCCCTTAGTCAATACTTCATCTCACATAAAAACCACTTCCCCTTACATAATGATCTGTAAACCATATGTATTTGTAGTATGAACTACACATTAATTCTCCCCCTTTTTGTCAATATAAATTGGCAAAGGTACGAAAACTAGTGGTATCATAATGAAATTTTCATAGAGATACTTCATGACTAAAAGAGAACATATCAACTTTGTTTCGATGATTTCACATAGTCGAAACTTAGTGTATTCATCAAGGAGTTTATAAAGATACAAGAAAACTCCTACAATATTCCACAGCCGCACTCCCCACAAAGATTTTGCAATTAAGCACAAGTTCAATTAAGAACTCTCCCCCATAAAATGTCATTCCCGAAAGAAAAACAAGAGCAACCTTACTTTTACAAGAAAATAAGGATTTCTTTGACATTAACAAATTACATGAAACATGAATTTGTATGTAGAAAACTCAATTAAATTAACCACAAGAGAACTCATGATTAATTTAATCGGAAATGCTCGACATAAGAGAACTTACAGAGCCACATAGTACTTTCACATAGAAGTGGATCAGGGAAAGACCAATACTGCGGAATATTCAAAGATTCATTCTATTTTCATCAATATTTGCATAAATACATATAATATACTTAATCTTTGTAATCAAAAGTTCATTCTATCTTCCATCAATATTTGCATAATGACATAATAGGCTTAAATTTTGACATATATGGGACAATCATAGTTCACAGACGCAAACACACATATCCCATTAAAAAAATTACAATATATAAAACCAGTAAAGATTAATACTGCAAAATCATCTTCCAAATAAACTTTAGAATTTAAATAAATAAATCTAAAAACATTGCAAGATGAAAATCGTTGGCAGTAGCTATGTGTACTCACAATAATTGCTATTCCAAACCCTAGTTATCCTTCTTGAAACACAAGAATAAATTCTCATAAGAAGTTTCCTAGATAAAAAAATATCAAGAGATAAATATTTTTATCATCATCTTCATCATCGAAAACCATCCAAGAGGCTTGAATTATATGCATATCTTCCTTGATCTCGGGAAACTCAGTGGCAATCACACGTAATTGTTCTTGCACGCATTTTACATTGGAATTGATCTTACACACACCCTTGTGAATTTGATGAAGAAGACTCGAGGTGGTAGGATCACAAGAACCGTCAAGGAAATCTCATCTTTGCATTTTGCAAGCATTCTCCTTCATACGTTTGAAAGTACAAGGGCGAACAAGTTAGGGAGTTCCAATGGAATTGCCAATAGGAGCTATAAAATATGCTCGACAGCAAGGAAAGCCTAACTTCTTGTTGGATTACGTCATTGAGAGCATTTGAAGAATGATGAATCCACAAATATCAAGACTTTGAGAACCCAATTCAAGGAAATAGACTAACTCCGCAAACTCACGACTCCACCGATAATTCTCAATTGTGGAGGGACAAAGATTAGATATACCAAGTTTTCCGAAAGACATCAAAGCAAGACTAAGATAATTAGTAGGAAATTTCCCTTCAATCCAATCAACACTCTTGCCACAAAGACCATTAGAAATGGTTTCATAAGATGGTATTTCTTCCCTTGGTCTAGGAAGGCGAAAAAGGAATTTTGGTAATCCTTGAAATAAACTCTCTATTAACAAGAATCCTTTCTCAATTTATCATGGTCTTGAATTCCATGTCATCAATATTAACATCATGGATGTTAGCATAGAAGATTCTTGTGAGAGTGTCAAAACCTTCACCAATACCATTAAAAATGTTTCCAAGATTAAATTTTTCAAAACAAACCAAATCTTCTTTATGACCACTGACCATATCCAATTTGTTTTCTAGAATGAAACCACTAAAAGAAATCATTTCAAAGATATTACTACTAGAATCATTGATAAATCTAATTCTAATAGAATCTTGATTTTGAGGTATAGTCATGTTAGAAGATGATGAATCCAAGTTTTTTTGAAACCTTCTTTGAAACCTTGAAATTTCCCATGAGACCTAGAAATTAAGAGTACAGGGAGAAGGAAAAACTTACTTGACATGCTCCTTGAGGAAAACCCTTAGCCACTTTTGAATCTCCAAAGAAGAATTTTAATGGAGATGATATATGAACCCAATAATAGTTCACGTACGTGGACTAGAGAAAGAAGAAGAAGGGTACGCGTACCATACTTCTTATATACCCAAAAATGGGCTTGGACCCGTTCATGAACCGTGACCCGCAAAAGGAAAGCAGAATTTCTTAAAGCGTTCAACAACCAAGGTTCGCACACTGAAAGGATTAGTACAGTGCAGTAAAAGGATAGACAAGGATTAAAAAATAAATTAACCCAAACACAAACACAAAAAAATAATCAAACCGTTACTTGCCCCATCTCAAGTTATATACAAATGGGGTAGAGCCAAGCTTGTTACCAAGAGGCTAGATGTACGGAGAGACCCTCATGCAACTTTTAGGTTGATATTTATGAAATGTACCAGAAGTATAATCATAGTAATGATCATACTCAGGGTTAATAGAATTTTTTAAATCCTTTTTCTTATGACCAAGGAATTACATTTTCCGACAATTAGAACCTATATCGAACTCATCAGAAATCTTTTTATCAATTTCACATGAGTTGGTAGTAAGCATAGTTCGTACATCATGAATACATGATTTGACAGGTACAAAAATTTTATCAGAAAGATTCTTTTCCTCAATCAAATTAAGTTTTTCTAAGAATTTAAAAACGCTTTCAAAAGCTCTAAATAGATCTTTGTCAATCGATCCATCACGATAGTATTCCTCAAAAAGATTAAGAGTTAATCTAGTGAGATTCCATATCTTTGAGCGTTGACCACGATTTCTTGAACGATTTTTCTTAGAAGAACTTTTAATTTTTCCTTTAGACTGTTTCTCATCATCTAAGTTTTCCAAAGTCTTAGAAGGAACGAGATTATCACGAGAGACCAGATGTCCAATGGATAATAAGCTCTGAACAATATTTAAGGAATTATGGTGTGCGTTACAGATGCCTAGAGCAAGTTTCCTAAAGAAATTTCCCATAGGGACAGATTTAGGGATCAGTCAAACACAAACTTATTAGGTTTATAGTGTTTGCCTGCTCTGATACCAATTGAAAAAACGGGGGTCTAACAACCACAACCAATATTTCTCTTAGCAATCTGTATGGACTAACTCCAATATACTTTCAAGAGAATCAACTAGACAGTCAAACTCAATCTTAAGAAAAGTATATCCAAAAGTTATATCTCAATTTCTTAATTCAATCTACAGTCGAACCTCGATAAACGAATGTTCGATAAATGAATAACCTCGCCAAATGAATAATTTTCTCCGGTCCCGTCTTGGGCCAAGGTGATAAATGAATAACCTCGCTTAATGCATTAATGTAAAAAAAATTGGATTATTAAAGGCCCTATAGAAATATAAACGAATAATCACTGAATTAAAATATATATGAAATAACCAAAATACACAATCAGAAAATTTTACATAAAAATATACGTAGGAATGAACTCAAAAAAATTCATCTATGATTGATTGTCTTTTTCTTCCATCCAAACCAAAATGCACCGTATCCTTAATTTTATGCAATGCTTGCACATTTTCTGGAATATTTTGCTCGTATTGTAGCAAGTAATTTTTTTAAGTGACCATCGCTTGAAAAGCATCTTTAGATGACACATTTGGTACGACGCTACTATCATCTGGTTCAAGATCATTCTCATTATTCATTATTGACTCAATAATTTCTTCGTCTGTTGGAGACTCCGTAACTACATCATTCTCGTTAAGATAGTTCAAAAGATGTTCGACGTCCATCACATTTCAATAACGTGAATTAGAAATGACACCAGTTGATCCTTGGATTTCTTCTTCTAATTGACCATTTTTTGGTATACTTGTACGTTTTCTCCTATACAATTTAACTTCTTACTTAAGAAAATATTGTCTAAATGAATAAATATTCGTTTATCGATAAATGAATATTTTATTCATTTATCGATAAATAAATAACCCCGCTAAACGAAAATTTTTTCTTGGTCCTGAGAGCATTCATTTATCGAGGTTCGACTGTACAATCAAACAAATAGGAATTTGCGAGCCAGACTGAATATAAGAAATAACTTGGACGGTATCAAAAACCAATATCCAAGTGTCAATCAATTTACTCAACAACCAAAGGTTGGATTCACAATTGGTTGAACTTACGCACAACCTGTGATATTTCAATTATATAGAAAATATAATGCGAAAAGAAATAACACGGACACAGAAGTTTGTTAACGAGGAAACGCAGGATGCGGAAAAACCCGGGACCTAGTCGATTTGAACACCACCTTTGTATGAAGTCGCTACAGGCACTAGCCTACTCCAAGTTAACTTCGGATTGGAATGTAGTTGAGCCCTAACCAATCTCACACTGATTAAGGTACAGTCGCGTTCCTTACGCCTCTAGAACCACGTCGGATTCTGCGTACTTGATTTCCTTAGCTGATCTCACCTACAACTAAGAGTTGCTACGACCCAAAGTTGAAGACTTGATAAACCAATCTGTCACACACAGAAAAGTTAATTGAATAGATAAATCTGTCTCCCAAAAATATACCTATGAGTTTTGTTCCGTCTTTTGATAAATCAAGGTGAAAATAAACCAATTGATATACCGGACTTATATTCCCGAAGAACAGCCTAGTAATATCAATCACCTAACAATAATCTTAATCGTATGGTAGCGAAACAAGATATTATGGAATCACAAACGATGAGACGAAGATGTTTGTGACTAATTTTTATCTTGCCTATCGGAGATTAAATCTCGAGCAAATCTTAGAGAAGATAGTACTCAATACGACAGAAAATAGCAATATCAGAAAACGCAACTACATAGAAAATAGTTGGGCCTGACTTCACAATCCCAATTAAGTCTTTAAGTCGTTAACCTACTGGGTTTTGGAAAAACCTAAGGTTAAAGGATAATCTTCTCTAGTCACAACTAGTATCACACAGGAGGTGTGGGGATTATGTTTCATAGTTGCTAGAGTTCTGCCCTATATAGTCTTCAAATCAGGGTTTGCAATCAATGTTACCTTCGTAAAAAGCATTCAATATTGATCGTTAGATGAAAACCTGATTAGACTCAAGCTAATATCTTTCATCCGTTAGATCGAACTTAGCTTGTTACACACGAATGAAAAGTGACTTCATTTAGATATGAGTAACCGTACCTAAACGTGTACACTTTTGTTGGCTCAACAATAGTTAACCAAAGTTAGCCATATGAATACTTTCATATCAACCTTGTTCATGTTAACCATAACTAGTTCAAATGAATCAAATGAAACTAGTTCTAGAGTTGTTCAATTGTTTATATTCGCATAGAAGTATACAAGACACAATTGAAGCAAAATCGATTTTGATTCACTCGAATCAATTCATGAACATTATAGCCACGGTTTGCAAAATATTGCATTCCTTATTATATAAATGTAGTAATTCATGAACAAACCGATTTTAGAACATAACCCTATTCAAGTGTACGCATACCTAAGTGGCTGGACTAAGTTTGGGTTCGCCAGTATGCAAACATGTGCGCATACCTTCTAAACTCAGTTGAATTTCCGGAACTTGAAGCTCATGCCAGTATGCAAAACGGTATGTGCTAGAGCACTTATCGGTCTAACTCGCATGCGTTGCTATCTCAAGCATGTTTGTCAACGTTAGTGATCAAAACTATAAGTCTTGATTTCTAGCCTATTTATAGATGTCTCGAACTAGAATATAAATTGTGTAGTTGAGCTTAGACTTCACGGTGTTCATCATTTGAAGACGAAGAATTACTAAGGGGAGCTTTTGGAACTTCATCGACAAAAGGTATGTGGAGACTGAAACTCATCTATCACTTGGAAAGTCTATTTCTACTCTATCTCCTATATTGAGACATAAGTCGTATTACGATATAGTTTTCTATATACACATTTGAGATTTGAGCTGAGTTTATCTCGCTTACATATTTCTTGAAATATGTGTTTGCAAGCTTTCGCTTCGACCAAGTTCATCTTATATCATGTGAAAATTGCCGAGTAACATCTTACATGGTTTGTGTGATACAATCATTTGGTGTAATCTTGGAATGTTTCGTTATGATTATTTCAATATCTTGAAAATTACTTTGATGCTAATAGTGCGTGAAAATGTCTATTGTCATCCTCTAAACATAGTGTGTTATCACATTTGTGTATAAGTCCAAAACCGGTAACCTGAAGTATGCGTACCCGTACGCGTACTGGCGGTTGTTGGATGTCTGGGCAAGTATGCGTACTTGTACGCATACTGGCGGAAGTCTCACGTCCGTGAATTTCTGCTGGAGTTTGGAATGTAAATTGGTATGCGCATCCGTACGCGTATTGGCATAACTAAACTCGGTCCGGCTACTTAAGTATGAATACCCGTTTGCATACTTGAGTTGGTTACTTTCTAAAATCGGTTGTGTACATGAACTTAAACATTTATAAATTAAGGAATGCAATCTTTGCAAACCATTGCTATAATGTTCATAAATTGATTCGAGTGAATCAAACCAATTTTGCTTCAATTGTGTTCTTTATATACTTCTATGAGAATATAGCAATTGAACGGCTCTTTAACTAGTTTCATTTGAGTCATTTGAACTAGTTATGGTAATCATATGGCTAACTTCGGTTAACTATTTGTGAGCCAACATGGTGTACACGTTTGTGTATGGTTACATAAACCTAAATGAGGGTACATTTCATTTGTGTGTAACAAGCTAAGTTCGATCTAATGGTTGAAAGATATTAGCTTGGTTGAATCAGGTTTTCATCTAACGGTGAATATTGAATGCTTTGTTACCAAGGTAACTTGGATTGCAAACCCTGATTTGAAAACTATATAAAGGAGAACTCTAGTAACTGGGAAACCTAATCCCCACACCTCTTGTGTGTTACTAGTTACATAAACTAGAGTTGATTCTCCTTTAACCTTAGGTTTCTTTGACACCCTGTAGGTTAACGACTTCAAAGACTTCATTGGGATTGTGAAGCCAGATCCAACTAATCTCTTTTTAGTTGCGTGTTCTGATATTTCCTGATTCTATCGTTTGAGTACCATATTCTCTAAGATTTGCTCGAGATTTAATCTCCGATAGGAAGGATAAAAAGTAATCACAAACACCTTCGTCTCATCGTTTGTGATTCCACAATATCTAGTTTCGCCATCATACGATTTAGATTATTGTGAGGTGATTTATAATACTAGGTTGTTCTTCGGGAATATAAGTCCGGGTTATCAATTGGTTCATGTTCTCCTTGATTTATCAAAAGACAGAATAAAAACTCTTGGGTATTTTTGTGGGAGACAGATTTATTCAATCTATAGACTTTTCTGTGTGAGACAGATTTGTTTATCAAGTCTTCAACTTTGGGTCGCAATAACTCTTGGTTGTGGGTGAGATCAGCTAAGTAAATCAAGTGCGTAGTATCCTGCTGGGATCAGAGACGTAAGGAACACAACTGTACCTTAAATCAGTGTGAGATTGATTAGGGTTCAACTACAGTCCAGTCCGAAGTTAATTTGTAGTAGGCTAGAGTCTGTAGCGGCTTAATTCAGTATGGTGTTCAAACTGGACTAGGTCCCGGATTTTTTCGCATTTGCGGTTTTCTCGTTAACAAAATTCCGTGTAATACGTGTTATTTCTTTTTCGCATTATATTTTGTATATAATTGAAATATCACAAAGTTGTGCATTAAGATCAATCAATTAGAATATCCAACCTTTGGTTGTTGATTTAAATTGATTGACACTTGAACATTGGTCTTTGGTACCGTTCAAGTTACTCCTCTTATATGCAATCAGGCTCGCAGATTTTTATTTGTTGATTGCGGATTGAATTAAGAGTTAGAGATATTAAACTCATTGATATACTTTTCTCTAGATTGAGTCTGACTGTCTAGTTGATTCTCTAGAAAGTATATTGGAGTAATGATCGCTGTCGTAAGCGTCAAAAATAATTTCACTTTCTTGCTCACTAAATTTAAATGAAGTATAAGGTAAGGAAGAGTTCGTTTCCACGGAGAGGCAATTGTTGTTATGCAATTTTCAGTTTCTAATGTAACCAAGGGGGGATGTTTGTTGTTTTAGCGAAATACTAAAGTAAAAATAAAATAAAGCAAAGCAAATAATTGGAATAATCAATAAGGAGAAGAAATTGGTCACGGGATAGTATCATTCACAAAAATGTATTTTCATCAATGATTAGAATTGGTATTTTAATCTCTTATTTACTAAAAGTCCTAGGATACCTTGATCGCAAGTATATCCCGCTAATTTCCTGTTTTCATCACAACCACATTAAAAGATGCATATGTGAATTCTTCCTAGAAAGCAACCTAAAGTGTAAAAGCACAATTAGATTTAACTCCCTAAAAGCAATAAGTTATATGGAATAAGACTAATCAATGCAAACGAATGTGTAAAAGCACTAATCGTTTTAACAAAATTTATGATTCACTTGTGACTAGTAGGATATATCACTACAAGCACTACCCACAATTATGCTACTTAGAATCAGGGATAAACAACTTTTTCGTATTGAAAACCCTAATATAACTCTAGAGATGAATGTAAATCGGATTGATTCCGGACTCAACCAAACAAACTATCAAATCATATAACACTATTAATTGTGAATCACAAACAATAAAATATTGAGACAAAGCTAATTCATTGAATCATATAACATATTGAGAAATCAACTTTATCCCATAACCAATAATATTTGTTTAGCTACTCATAGCTATGGAGTTCATCATAAAAATATTAATTGAAAAGAAGAAGATGAACAAAAGCAAACCCTAGAAGCGTAAACAAAACCGGCTCTCCAAAGTTCCAAGAAAAAACATGTGATCTCCAAAGTTGTAGAAAACTTTCCCTTTTATAGCTTTTCTCCAACTTCTAAAATTAGGTCTTCATAGCCCAAAGCCCATGTGGTCCACCAAGCCCATGTGTGCAAATACCCATATAGAAAATATACCCCAAAAGAGGTCGCCGGAAATCTGGTATTGTGGCCGGAAATTGGCCGGAAGAATCGCCGGAAAATAGCTCGGGTGACCGGCAAAGTCAGACCGGTCACCAGTCAATGAGTCAACTCGGTCAGGCACCGAGTCAAACTCTAACTCACCTTCTGACTCGGTCAAGTCGGCCAGGCCAGGCCGTTGCATAGGCCTAAGTCTTGCATGAGACAGAACATTTGTGTTGCACCATCATTGTGCATCACCAGTGCACTTCCAGCCATGATGGCTACACCGCAAATCAGCTCTTCCAGTTCAACTAGTACCATTTCCTGTACTGCAATTCATACTCTCCCTTCAGCAATTCATCCTGCAACTCAGCCACAACCTGCCTTCATCTCAGTTCCATTCCTAGTGACAGCAAACCTTGACCTGTCTCAGTTCATCTCTGTCAACACCATCTTCTCTTCTTAATCAGGCCTATCCATATCAGCATCATCCTCTACAGCTGCACAATCAATTCATGCCACTGCAATTGTACCTTCACCTGCAACATGAACCCAACAGACTCCATTGCAAACACAACTGTTCCTGTCTCAGCTCACTACCAAATGCACATTTCATTCCCTGGGAGTAACAATTACCATGAGCTCAAACACCAACAACTTCAAACCACTTATTCCTCTTCTTTCTAACTATCCAGCAATATCACCATAGACCATAATTTCACCACCAACACTAAATACCAGCACCATCTGTATCCATTCGATTCCAGGCAGCTACCATATTCAAGTCACATTTTCCAACACTCCATTTGAACTGCAACAACAACTTCACAAGGTTGTTTCATGTTCTCCATTACAATCCCATCCTGCATTGTTCATCACCATCACTTGCCATCAACTCATTGCCACATCTTTCCCTGTAGTTTGAACTCACAGCACAGACTCAATTCCATGGCAAACCAACATATCCGAGAACCTAGTCGAATCAAAACCCTGGCCAATTCTCGATCAACAGCAAACCCTTGATGTCTTGCACCAAACCTGTGCTTGTAGCAACAAACCACATATGTCAGCCACTAGCTGCTCTAGAACTGGTTATAGCCACCGCATCCCTCCTGCCGCACAAATTACATCATCTCAGCAACAACAACACTGCAGTCTCTAGTCCAGCTGCACTCCTTCCTTTGCATTGCAAACTCAGCTTCCGTTTTCATTTATCGCCTTGAATCTCAGCTCCAACCCAAGCGGCCATTAGAGCAACAGCTCTATCAAATCTGTTCAAATCTCATCTTCAAACTCAGTTGCATCTCCATTCCTGCACTGCAACTATACCAGCTCTAGCTCAGCTGCACCAGCCAATACCACCAGTTCTCATCTCCCATTAGCATCTTGTCCATTCAATTGCTTCCATGGAACCCAGCTACAAACTCAAGCTCCATTTGCTCTCCCAATTACAGCAGCTATTACAAGCTTCCACTAGCACACTAATCTGCAGTTTCAGTATCAACTTCCTACTGAACAATAACTCCACCTTGTCCTTCTTAGACTGAGATTCAGAACAAACCCTAAGTCATTCTTCTCGTCCCTGTGCTTCTTAACATCAATCAGACCATCATCTTCTTAAATACCCACCAGAACTAACAATCTCAGATCCCCTTTCTGAAATTGAATCTTGCTCAATCTTTCCACAACTTGCTATAAAATCGAATCCACCAAAACCCAAAACTCCATTCATCCAATTCGATAACAGCAACAATTATTTCTTGATTCACTCATTTCTTCTCCATCTGGTTCTCAATAAGACCCACAGCAAAAAAAAACCCATTTTCAATCCCTAGTTTCATGCGATTCTATGTATAAAGCCATGAATCAACAACAGTACCATTTCTTCTTGTTCTTCAGTCAAGTTACAGATTCAACTTCCTTTCTTCAATCAGCCAACACATTTTCTGGATCTCAGACAGCATCATCTCCCTTTTCTGTGATATTCAGGTGTCGACAATAATGAGAAGAGATAACTTCTCTCTGAATTCCAGGGTTAGGTAATAGCTATTATTACTATAGGCGCCCAACATATGATACAGGCCACCAAGTACTCTTTTTGTACTGTCAGTCCTTGGGAACTGACAAGCTTAACTGTTGATTTTGCTTGCAACCTTCTCATACGGCACCGGAATGGCCTCGTTCTTTCGCCGATAGCTTCGCCTTTCCGCTCTCTCCAAGATGATGAAAAGAAATCCCAGATTTGAGCGAGTTCCACTCCTTTTCACTCGAATAACTCCAAAATACCTAATACTCTCATAACCAAACATAAGATACATAATTTACAAGAAAACTAGCGAAGAAAGCATAAACTATAGATATAAATGAAGGTGTTTATGATACCTATCAAGTAAGTCCTCTCAGATTTCCAAACGAATTGTTGTGTGTGGTTGTTGTATTTTTAATTGGTATCAGAGCAGGCGAACACATTAAAGATCTCATAAGTCTGTGTTTGTAGCGATCTTATATGGACAGAAGTGCTATCTCTATAAATGTACCACCAGTCTTCGATGGCTCAAATTACTTGTGGTAGAAAATTTTTGTGCGAGCCTTTCTTCAAGCGCGTGATTTTCAATCATGGGTATATGCAGTTAATGGCTATGATGCTCCCATTGTGGAAATAGGAAATGCGACCGTTCCAAAGGATATTGGTGCATATGACGCTGCTGAGATACTTGCTACAAAGCAAAACTCCGACGGTTTGAATGCCACCATACATGTCATTACAACACCATGTGACTACGTGCACTCGGTCTAAAGATGCTTGGGATATCTTAGAAACCGTATTCGAAGGGAATACCATTGAAAAGGAAGTTAGGCTTCAAAACCTAAATTCCGATTGGGAAAACCTTCGTATGGCAGATGAAGATTCATTTGATGAATTTAATCACAAAGTGTCTGAAATTGTTAATGCATCCTTTGCATTGGGTAAGACTATTCCTGAAAAGGATATTGTGATGAAAATTCTCAGATCGCTGCCATCCAGATACGATTCTAAGAAGTATGCCATCGTTGAGGGAAATAATCTTAATACTCTTCCAGAAGTACTCTTGTGGGAAAGATTAAATTACTTGATCTTGATCAGAATATAGTCAGAACTTTTGCGTTCAACGTTGTAACCATTGCAAGTGAAGCTTCTAGCTTGTCATGGGCTGATGAATGTTGTTCTAATCATGTCGATTCTAATAGATCACTGATTACACATAAGATCAAGGATATGGCAAAGAAAAGCAAAAGATCGGAGAGATCATCTTCTCTCTCCATTGCTTCTGATGATTCAAGTTAAGAAAAAATATCTCACTATCCCAACATATTACATACTGCTGAAGTGTGTACGGAAGGTTCAACCTTCTTGGCAGAAGTTCCATATAACTCAAATTCCAATTCGGAATGCGAGTCTGAGACTGAGATCCTAGAATTATGGATAAGTTTGAAGAAATTCACCAGGAAAATATTCAACTGAAAGAGTTGTTGAATAAACTCGAATCATCACTACATGTGAAAACTCTTGAGATTGACTGTCTTAATGATGAATTCACCAGAACCCTATCTCTAAAAGAAAAAGAGATCAATTCTCTCAAGTGTGACCTGCGAAGGTTTTCAGGAAGCTCAGACAAAATTCCAGCAATGTTATTTGGTCAAAAGGCTTTTGGAAACACAAAAGGTTTAGGGTTCAAAAGTAAGACAGTGAGCACGATGAAATATTTTGTTCCAGCTGGCTCTGGATCAATCAATCATGTGTGTTATGCAAAGCAAACCTTCTTTGCTTTGCTCTTTTTGTGGAAGTACAAGTCATGTCCAGAGTAAGTAATGGAGATTCAAAAGGAACAACAAAAGAATTACCAAACTCCAAAATGACATGCAAAAGATGAATCTGACTCTGAAGAAGCAGTCAGTGACGCCTGTGTACAAGAAGAAGTCCAAAAGATTCAGAGACATATGAGGTAAGTCTGTTTATTCAATAAACCTTGAAATGTCACCTTGTGACACAAGAAGTGAACATTCTGTTCACTCCGTTACTATCTAAATCATAGTAATGAACTGTATCCTTATTTTGGACTTGAAAAATAAGGATTACCTCAAGGTTGTTCAAGTCTTGTAAATCTTTTGTTGATTTTCTGCCCTATTTTGAGCAAGCAAATATTTTACTGTTGAAATAGATAATGTATCATGAACCGTGGAGACTTTTTCAAAGTCCTTTAGGGTTTTACTATCCTAGAAGTCTATTTTCATTTTTGAACATCATTGTCCTCTACCTTCTCTCTTTTCAAAAGATAAAATCTCATGGCTCCTACAAGAAGAGGTACCACAAAAAGAGATGCTTTAGAAGCAGTCAATGTGTATCTGTGTGAAGGTATTCAGTCCTCAAGGAAAAGAAAGGTAAAGGATACGACTAATGATCTAGGTTCTTCCTCCAACTGCCTATTGTCTATTTGTCATTCTGATAATAACTTTAGGATTATGGTGAAGGAATTCATCGGATTTAAAATCTCGAATCGTTTCATCTTTAGAAGATATTTCTCACTATGAACAAATGTTGTCTCTAACAAAGAACACTCTGCATGAACTGAAAAGAGAACTCGGTGAGTTAACTGATATTTCTGAAGATTTGGAGGAATTGAATGATCTGATTATAAATGGATTTTTCAATAATGAGAAGGAATTCTCTGTAGATGCCCTGAAAAAGCTCTACAATGTCTAGGAAACTTCTTTTGAGAATTTATTTTTTGTGTTTTAGAAGGATTACTAGGGTTTAAAATATCCATTATTGTGAGTACACATAGCTAGATCCAACGTTTTCATCTTCATGTTTTTAGATTTATTTATTTAAATTCTAAGTTTCTTGGAAGATGATTTTTGAAATTCTAATCTTTATGATTTTATATATTGCAAATTGCTATGGATATGTTGTTTAAGTCCGTGAACCTGTGACTGTCCCATACTTGTTCAAAAGTTATCTCTATTATGTCAATATGAATGTATGTATTGATAAAAGATAGAATGAACTTTTGACAAACTAAAGTTAAAGCCTTTTATGTCATTATGCAAATTTTGATGGAAGAAAGGATGCACTTTTGTTTACAAGGATTAAGTCTATTATATGTCATTGTGCAAATAGTGATGAAAAATAGAATGAATCCTTGTGTATTCCGCAGTATTGGTCGATCTCCGATCCACATTTTTGTGCATATATTGTGTTTCTCCGTAAGTTCTCTTATGTCTCGAGCATGACCAATTGAATTGATCACTTGTGGTTGATTCAATTGAGATTTTTGGATTCAAATCCATATTTTTCATGTGATTTGGTTATGTCCAAAGAAATCCTTTCTTCTAAAAGCAAGGTCGACTTTGTTGTTCTTTCGGGAATGACATTTTATGGGGGAGAGTTCTTTTTGAACTTGTGCTTTATTGCCAAATCTTTGTGGGGAGTACGACTGTGGAATATTATATGGGTTATCTTGTATCTTTATAAATTCCTTGATGAATGCATTTAACTTCGGCTTTATGATTGCATCTAAATAAGTTGGTATGCTATTCTCTTTTGGTCATGAAGAATCTCTATGAAAATTCCATGAGGATCCCACTAGTTTTCGTACCTTTGCCAATTTATATTGACAAAAAGGGGGGAAATTAATGTGTAGTTTCATACTACAAATACATATGGTTTACAGATCATTATGTAAGATGGAGTGGTTTTTATGTCGAGATGAAGTATTGACTAAGGGGGAGTGATACATATCACCATAGTATTGTTGTCAAAGTTGTGATACAATTGAAATTTGATGCTGTGTAATAATACTATGACACTGTATAACAATGATCAAAAGCATTTGTTTTCTCATTGTTATCGCTACGGATCTTCAACAACTATGATGCTGAGTTGAACACGTTTAGAATCATGGAGTACTTGGAAGTGATGAAGATTTCGAGTCGTGTTGAAGATGCCAAGGAGATCAAGCATTTGGATGAGAAGCTACAAATTTATATTTATTGTGTAATCCATATGTATTGATAGTTTTGTCACTAAAATTGACAAATAGGGAGATTGTTAGAGCACTGCTCGGTCGAAATCGCATGCGTTTCTATCTCAAGCATGTTTGTCAAGGTTAGTGATCAAAACTATAAGTCTTGATTTCTAGCCTATTTATAGATGTCTCAAACTAGGACATAGATTATGTAGTTGAGCTTAGACTTCACGGCGTTCATCATTTAAAGACGAAGAACTACTAAGGGGAGCTTGTGGAACTTCATCGACAAAAGGTATGTGGAGACCAAAACTCATCTATCACTTGGAAAGTCTATTTCTACTTTATCTTCTATATTGAGACATAAGTCGTATTACGATATAGTTTTCTATATACACATTTGAGATTTCGAGCTGAGTTTATCTCGCTTACATATTTCTCGAAATATGTGTTGGCAAGCTTTCGCTTCGACCAAGTTCATCTTATATAATGTGAAAATTGCCGAGTAACATCTTACATGGTTTGTGTGATACAATCATTTGGTGTAATCTTGGAATGTTTCGTTATGATTATTTCAATATCTTGAAAATTGCTTTGATGCTAATAGTGTGTGAAAACGACTATTGTAATCCTCTAAGAAAGTTTCAATGATTGAAATAAAGAGTTTAGAATCATGTAACCATGTTTGGATATAAACATAGTGTGTTATCACATTTGTGTATAAGTCCAAAACCGGGAACCTGAAGTATGCATACCCGTACGCGTACTGGCGGTTGTTGGATGTCTGGGCAAGTATGCGTACACGTATGCATACTGGAGGAAGTCTCACGTCCGTGAATTTCTGCTGGAGTATGGAATGTAAATTGGTATGCGCACCCGTACGCGTATTGGCATAACCAAACTCGGTCCGGCTACTTAAGTATGCATACCCGTTTGCATACTTAAGTTGGTTACTTTCTAAAATCGGTTGTGTACATGAACTTAAACATTTATAAATTAAGGAATGCAATCTTTGCAAGCCGCGGCTATAATGTTCATGAATTGATTCGAGTGAATCAAACCGATTTTGCTTCAATTGTGTTCTTATATACTTCTATGAGAATATAACAATTGAACGGCTCTTTAACTAGTTTCATTTGAGTCATTTGAACTAGTTATGGTTAAGATGAATAAGGTTGATATGAGAGTAATCATATGACTAACTTCGCTTAACTATTTGTGAGCCAACATGGTGTACACGTTTGGGTATGGTTACATAAACCTAAATGAGGGTACATTTCATTTGTGTGTAACAAGCTAAGTTCGATCTGACGGTTGAAAGATATTAGCTTGGTTGAATCAGCTGGTTTTTCATTTAACGGTGAATATTGAATGCTTTGTTACCAAGGTAACTTGGATTGCAAACCCTGATTTGAAAACTATATAAAGGGGAACTCTAGCAACTGGGAAACCTAATCCCCACACCTCCTGTGTGTTACTAGTTGCATAAACTAGAGTCGATTCTCCTTTAACCTTAGGTTTATTTGAGACCCTGTAGGTTAATGACTTCAAATACTTCATTGGGATTGTGAAGCCAGACCCAACTATTCTCTTTGTAGTTGCGTGTTCTGATCTTGTCTGATTCTATCGTTTGAGTACTATATTATCTAAGATTTGCTCGAGATTTAATCTCCGATAGGCAAGATAAAAAGTAATCACAAACACCTTCGTCTCATCGTTTGTGATCCCACAATATCTAGTTTCGCCATCATACGATTTAGATTATTGTGAGGTGATTGATAATACTAGTTTGTTCTTCAGGAAATAAGTCCGAGTTATCAATTAGTTCATGTTCACCTTGATTTATCAAAAGACGGAACAAAAACTCTTGGGTATTTTTGTGGGAGACTGATTTATTCAATCTATAGACTTTTCTGTGAGACGGATTTGTTTATCAAGTCTTCGACTTTGGGTCGTAGCAACTCTTATTTGTGGATGAGATCAGCTAAGGGAATCAAGTGCGTAGTATCATGCTGGGATCAGAGACGTAAGGAACACAACTGTACCTTGAATCAGTGTGAGATTGATTAGGGTTCAACTACAGTCCAAACCGAAGTTAATTGGTAGTAGGCTAGAGTCCAGGTAGCGGCTTAATACAAAGTGTGGTGTTCAAACCGGACTAGGTCCCGGGTTTTTCGCATTTGCGTTTTCCTCGTTAACAAAATTCTGGTGTTTGTGTTATTTATTTTCCGCATTATATTTTGCTATATAATTGAAATATCACAGGTTGTGCGTTAAGATCAATCAATTAGAATATCCAACCTTTGGTTGTTGATTTAAATTGATTGACACTTGAACATTGGTCTTTGGTATCGTTCAAGTTACTCCTCTTATATTCAATCAGGCTCGCAGATTTCTATTTGTTGATTGCATATTGAATTAAGAGTTAGAGATATTAAACTCTTTGATATACTTTTCTCTAGATTGAGTCTGACTGTCTAGTTCATTCTCTAGAAAGTATATTGGAGTAAGTCCTCTCAGATTGCCAAACAAATTGTTGGGTGTGGTTGTTAGACCCCCGCATTTTCAGTATGCATACTAAGTTCCCGGACTTTCATTAACCAAACAGTACGCATACGGGTGTGCATACTATGGTTCCCGGATTTGGAATAACTTGCAACAGTTAGCATATAAGTATGCATATTGTGCTATATCCAATCATGATTATTTGTTCTAAACTCCCATTTCAGTCGCTGAAACATTCTTAGAAGACAACAATAGATGTCTCACACAAACTATTAGGTTCAAAGCAATTTTCAAGTGATCGAATGATCAATACGAAACATTCCGAGTCTACATCAAATGACCGTCTCACACAAATCATGTAAGATGTTACAAGGCGATTTTCACATGATCATCTTTTGACTTTCATCAAGAATATAAGATGAACTTGGTTAAAGCGAAAGCTTACCAACACATATTTCGAGAAATATGTAAGTTAAAGTTAAACTCAACTCGAAATATCAAATGTGTATAATCGAAGTCTATATAGCTATACAACTTTTGTCTCAGACAGGAGATAGAGTAGATAGACTTTTAAGTGATAGATGAGTTCAAGTCTCCACATACCTTTTGTTAATGAAGTTCCACTAGCTCCCCTTAGTAGTTATTCGTCGTCAATCGATGAACGCCGTGAAGTCTAATGCTCAACTACACTTTCTATCCTAATCCGAGATTTAGCTATAAGTAAACCATAAATCAAGACTTATAGTTTTGGCAACTAAACTTGACAAAAAGCTTGAGATAGCAACGCTTGCGAGTTCAACTGAGCAGTGGTCTAACACCGAGTACTTCGGTTTCGGTTGTTTTTTTGCCAACAACCGTACCGAACCGAACCGAACCATGTGCAGCCCTACATATAAGGTCCTCCCTTGCTTCGCTCGGTCGGCCTAAATATATTTGTATCTTGAAACTTTGTTGAAATTACTTATGCATATCATCCCCGAAAAGCCAACAATCCATGAAACTAGTCCTCAATGTATTTAAAGAAGCATGAATACTCGAGAATACTGCTAGTTGAAGACATCGCCGCCTGTAAAACACTAAAGAAAATTTCATTAATTGGCAGATTTCTTCATGTAGCATGGCTATTTCCAGCATTTAAAAAATTTGTATATCGAAATTGGAAAGTCCCGACTCAATAATTTGCAAGCCAAGATTTGATTGGAGTGCTCTACAGGGAGAGCTCTATAATCAAAAATGCACCTATTAGACTTATCCCGTTGTGTTTTTTTTTTTCCTTCGCCAAGATATTTCCCAATGGATTTTCCTTGTCAAGGTTTTAACAAGGAAACATATGCGTGTCAAACATTGTTTTATGTCTTTTTCTTTTTTGAGTTTTCCTAGTATGTTCGTCTTAGACACGATGGTCATCATGAGAAGTGTTATAAACCGATATTTATTTACATAGATGTGCTTGTGTCTAATTCTAGGGTTTACATATTTATTTGGGCATCAGTTCTTCTATATCTTTTATAAATATTGGCTTAAATTCCTGTATTTTATATACATATGAATAAGATTTCTTTTAGAGTGGGTACATTTCCCTCATCCCCTTTTCTCTCTGCAAAACTCTCATAACCGTTTTCTCATAAATCTTCATAAATCTTTTTTTGTATCTCAAATTTACCAGATTTGGTATGATTTTCTCAGATCTTTTGGTTGGATTTAAGTATAATTTATTGTAATTATATGCATATATTATTTTAAATAAAATACTCGTTTTTATAAAACGATATTAGGTTTCCTATTATGTATTTCTTTTATCCTATAATGTTTTTTATATGTCGTTCAGATTACTTCTTGAATACTTCCCAAGAAGAATTCCATAGCCTTCTTGGCGATTCAATCAGTTGCATCAATCATCTCAGATATTTCATCCAGGGCAATTTATTTCGTCATAACATGATTTTACATCTATGCAGAGAACAAGGAATACAAAAATTGATTACAATTGTGCTACATAAACCGTTGTATGACAGCTGAATAACAACACTTGGCGATGTGGTGTCGAAGTGTTGGAGAGAGGAGACGTCTATCTTGACACCTCAATGTACCAAAGAAAAAAAATAGCGACTATTATGTATGCAGTTGGATATATCAAATGAGTAAATCTCTGTCTATCAAATTTTCCATTTTAATACACCAGAGTTGTAGATTAAATGAAAGAACATGCTAGCTTTCTTCCATATTTTCTCTCTTGCCAAATATTTTTTGTTCGTTAATTACTTATTGTTGTCGTAAAAATTGATCTCTTTTCGTTAATGGCTACCAAGCATAGCATAAAAAAAATTGCTTATTCTCTTTTTTATAGGTTCCACCCTCTTCATAGAAACATACACAAAATAAGAACAAAATATGGATTTTACGTATTAAGTTTATGGATAATGGGCATTGATTCATTTGTTCTTTTAATTTAGTTGGATGGTCAGCTCACATCTCCAGACTCGATCAAATTGTTCCACTGATGAATAAGATTTCATGCGCACGTTGGCAAGCTGAAAAGTGGGGGTACCAAAATACACCGCCAACTTTTTCTTTGGAAACTTGTATGGACTAAAATCAAATATAATTCCGAGAGTTCAACTTAATGAATCTCAATCAAGGAATTATATGAAGAGCTTATATCTCTTTCTTCCACAATCGAGAAAGTTAAAAGAAGCAACAAGTGAACACGATTATGTGTGAGAGTACTTGGACGATTCCAAAAATCAATATCCAAGAATCAATCAAGTAGTATCCAATAAACATGGATGGATATATCTATTTTGATTGATTAACGTACAACCAGTGATATTTCAATTATAAAGATAAACAATATAATGCAGAAAAAAAATAACACATGCACAAGAATTTTGTTAACGAGGAAACCGCAAATGCAGAAAAACATCCGGACCTAGTCCAGATTTGAACACCAAACTATATTAAGCCGCTACAAACACTAGCCTACTATCATAACTTTGGATTGGAATGTAGTTGAGACCGAATTAAACCCTTACATCAATTTAGTTACATTCGTGCTCCTTACACCTCTTGAAGCCCAACAGAACTTCGCGCAATTAATTCCCTTAGCTGACTTCCTTTATAGCCTAAGAGTTGCATCAACTCAACTGAAGACTTTAAACCAATCTGCCTCCCACATATAAGCCTATTTGTGATTTATGTTCTGATCAAAGATCAAGGTGAGATAGGAAATCGATTGCAATAAACAAAGTCTAGCAAACCTCAAAATCCGATCTTATGACTCCTGAAGAGCAGCCTAGATTATCATTCACCACACAAGTCGAAACTTGTGGAATCACAAAGTCTGAGACGAAGATACTTTGTGATTTCTATCTATCTTGTTTTAGTGAGCAGCTCAACGGTTAAAACAAGATCAGGATACTCGAACTATCAAGATAAAGATAATTGGACCCGGCTTCACGAATCTCTAGGTGAAGTCTTTTTAGTCGTTAAACCCTAGAAGGGTTTGAAGGAGAGGACGACTCTAGTATTACAACTAGGACACACATGAATACTGTCAGGGATTCAAAGATCCCTGTTGTTAAAGGTTCTCCTTTTATAGACTTTCAAGATCAAGGTTGTTTTACGTTTAAGCTAAGATGGCTTTGGAACTAAGCAATCAATAATCACCGTTAGATGAAAAACTTGACTTGAGATTAACATAGCAGAATATACACTCTGGTTAGGATGGACATAATTGAACCGTGTATAATGACATGTTCATGTAGCGAGTATGGATACCCTTAAGACAAAAGACGAGTTCGGGAAATCCCAGATCTTTTATGGTTTGCATATCGGGTATGTGTACCGTTTTCGGTATTAAACCAAAGAGATCTTTTAAGTTTGCATCTTTGGGTATGCGTACCGTTCTTGGTTCATGAGTCACTGACTTTTTGTGGTATGGGTACCGGGTAGGCATACCACAAAGTCGATGCACTATAGCTATATAGGTACGTGTATTGGGTTCATGTACAGCCGCTCCGGACTTATGACAGTTCTCTCATTATGTGAACTGGTATGGATATTGTCCTGTACTCAGATTAACAGTAGTTCTATATCTCTCTAATAATCAATTCGAAACATTCCCGAATAACATCAATGACACATATCACTGTTCCAAGTTGTTTTCAAATGATTATATCTTGAATCATAATTTAACTCATGAACAAGAATTTTTCTTAACCAAATTCATCAAGTATGAACAAATGTTCTTAAGCATAAATAGTTATATTTCAAGAACAACATTCAAGATAAAATTGACTCGAAATTTCTTTTATGCATGCACTATCTAATTTAGTCGTGCGATAATGTCTCATAGATAGAAAGGTGAAAACTTGAGAAATAGGTGGTTCAGTCTTGTAATCAATCTCGATTCCAAAACGGGTTAGCCTGGATATAAGTCACCTATTTCCTAAAGAGGAAGGATCGCTTCACACTTTTATTATCACACCATCTCACACGTTGGACGTTATTTTTGTGAATAAAAGCCAAATCGTAACGGATTTGAAGCTAATATTTTGAGGATCCTTCTTACCAAGTTTTACATGCCTACATATTCCGAAAAATTAAAACCTCACAATCTACCGGTTTTAATTTCGACGACTGTAAATCATTGATTTTCAACGGCTCATTTTCAAAGTAGTAGATGGTGGTGTTATACTTCTCGGAATACCACTCATTTTCGGTATGAACGTAGAGCTTTGTAACCTGGCGTCATTAGGGGTGACCCCGAAAGAATTAGGGGAGACATAATAAGAAAAAATAGGTTGAACATACTTATATATCCCTTCATAATCGGTAGTTTAGTTGTTTTTTTATCTACCGATTGTGACTATGTTCTTCTCTTCTTTGAGAAAATCCAAAATTCCATTGGTTTTGAAAAATTTGAACTTGGGGTTACTACCACAATCGGTAGATAAATAACACCACGATAGATAATAAACATCACGAAACTACCGATTGTGCAAATAGAGAAATTCAAAATTTCATTGGTTTTTGAATATTTCGAATTTGGAGCAACTACCACAATCGGTAGCTAAAAGAACATCACGAGACTACCGATTATACAATCGGTAGATAATAAACATCACGAGTCTACGGATTGTGAAAATAGAGAACTCAAAATTCCATTGGTTTTTGAAAATTTCGAATTTGGGGCAACTACCACAATCGGTAGATAAAAGAACATCACGATACTACCGATTGTAGAATCGGTAGATAATAAACAACACGAGTCTACCGATTGTGAAAATAGAGAAACTCAAAATTCCATTGGTTTTTGAAAATTTCGAATTTGGGGCAACTACCACAATCGGTAGATAAAAGAACATCACGAGACTACCGATTGTACAATCGGTAGATAATAAACATCACAAAACTACCGATTGTGCAAATAGAGAAATTCAAAATTCCATTGGTTTTTGAAAAATTTGAATTTGGGCCTACTACCATAATCGGTAGAAAATTAACATCACGAAATTACCATTTTAACTACCGATTATAATTTTCATAACACAAACCAACATACATTAATATAACCTACCGATTGTAGTATTATTGTCTACCGATTATGGTAGTTCCCAAATTCGAAAAACTTGAGATTTTTTCAAATATCAATTTTGGGCAACTTCATAATCTGGAGACATGGTAAATAAATACCTTCCGATTGTAGGTTTTTTTCTTCAAAATATCAAAACTTTCAAACTACATATGTACACAATAACCTTCGATTATCCTAACATCCACTGATTACGTAAATAAACTACCAATTGTAGTTTTATCTACCGATTGTGAAGGGTATATTTGCCATTTCAAAAAGTCGGAGATAAGGGGTGGCTTTATTTTAGTTTTGGGTGACCTTATTTTGTCTTATATGTCGCCCCTAATTCTTTCGGGGTCGCCCCTAATGACGGCAGGCTTTGTAATACTAACATGTCCCCAAAATATTAGTTTTAAATCCATTACGGTTTGATTTTTATCCACAAAAATAACGTCCAACCGGTGATAATAAAAGTGTGAGGGGATCTCAAAAACTCAACCACTTCCTTGGAAACATGAAGAAAATGGGCATTGTCTTTTCCGCGTTGAGCTGACCAAACACGGGTTGCATAGACGATGAAAGGTTTCGTTTTTTACACATAAATGGACTGTCCAGATTAACAGAACAGAACACCCAAATACGTTTTTTAATTGATTGGGGATTTAGATACACAGATATTATTAGGTTTTGTCTTTTAGTCTTTTAGGCCGGGGGCTTACCATTTCGCTGACTAAAACACAAACATCTATTTCTTTTTTGGTTGTTGATTCTACAAATTACTCCATATTGATTTCCTTCCTTCCCCAGAAATTTTTGATATCGTTTATAGATTCTCTATCTCACGTTGTTCATCCTTAACAACAACAAAAAGAATATAGTTCGACCTAGCTGATCATAGGTAAGAGAATTTGTTTAGTGAGATAATGGATCTTGCTTATACCTTCATTCCATCATTTTCTGTTTGTGCTGAATTTTTCCATTAACTTTCCTATTGAATTGCTTCGTTCTTTCAATAATGATGATGATTATGATGATCGTCTATACTGGTTCTGATATTGATTGATTCTTGGATGATAATTGAGGTGTATGATGACTATTTTTAGCGTAATTTGGGGTTTTTGATAGGTAGTGATTAAATAGGTTTCTGTTGAATTTACTTCTAATATTCAACCCCACTGGGGAACATTTGACAATGAGTTACTCATAAGCAATAACACAATTAGAGTTAGCTAGGTAGGTATGAATGACTGATGAATGACCAGAGAGAATATATCAAACATGTTCTTTTTTAGACTGCCACAATCTAAATGGTTAGATTGTCCTAATTAGCTTCCGATGTTCATTGTATACTATTGTACATCTTCTTCAATTAGGTTTAATTGAATTCTAGAATATATGTAACTAATGAGACATTCCTTTAAGGAAATATCATTTGAGAATGAGTTATTGCATAAACAACAATTGAATTCTAGAATATATGTAACTAATGAGACGACATTGTACAGCTAGATAGTCGTAACCCTAATGCTCATTGAGCAGAGAGAAAATACTTGTAACGTTGCAACCATTTGTTGTTACAAGCACACTATTGAGACAGTAAGATAATCTTTCAATGTTCATATTTCTGGATGTATCTCAGAAGGGTTTCTAGATACTCGTGATGTTTTCCGATGTAGCATTGACATCAAAATCATTGTTTTGCTCACATGCTCTTGTTAAAATTCTGATAATTTTTATAATTGGCAGCTCCAGGCATCTATTTGTAGATTGTTAAAACAGATCATCTGGTGGAAGTTAATCAGTCTGAATTTTCCAGTGTCTGACTGACACCAGGGTTAAGTATGAGAAATGGAACACTCGATGTTGGTGAATGTTCAAGCTCTGCCTCTACATCGTTAAGTAGTCCACAAGATATTGAGGATGATAAGATGATAGCTGTTGTTCTATCTGAAGAATATGCTAAATTAGATGGTGTAGCTGCTGCACGCCTTGCTAACTTAGCACCTGTTAAGGCATGTTACTACTCATGTTGCATCTAGTGTTCCTAACTATGTTGTGTAAATGAATATCTCTGTTAAGTGAATTCAAAATCTTGCTTGTGTTCCATACATTCTATTTTCAAACTCTTAACATTCTTGATGAATGTTGTTGCTACTTGAGTCCCATCTAGTTTTTAACATCGGATTGTGTTTTCAGCATGTTCCACGGATAAATTCATACATACCCAACTTCAGTGATGCGAGTCTGGATCATCAACGACTGCTGCAGAGGTACCTAATTTAACATATAAATTAGTTACAAAAATTCTTCAAAAAAAAGAAAAAATCAGAAAACTTCGTATTTATTGAAGTCTATGATCATTGGGGCAGAAGCTTTCTCTTAAGCTTGTTTTGATTGCTTCTTAGATTGATTGTTCTGTGAGATTCTCCCAGAATGACTGGAAAGTTTTTGTTAAACTACTTAAAATATGAATTGATGCTATGTAACCTATGTTAACGTTCAATGGTAACAGAAAGATTGGGACCAGTACAAATATAGCCTTCTTCATTCCTACATTATTAATCTTTTGAAGCTCATAACATTACTTAAGAATCTTCAGATTGTTAATTTTTCCCGCATCCCCAGAGTGGTTATTTTTTATACGTAGCATCTACATGGTCTCATCTAATATATACAATGCACTTAACCATTTTTCTTTCATCACATTCTTTTAGGCTACATGTATATGGTTTATATGAAGTGAAGGTCTCTGGGGATGGAAATTGTCAGGTTTGTGGACTCCAACCAATATCTTTGAGAAACATTCCAGACAAAGCGTCGAAACATTAATATTTTCATTTTTGTCTAATCCTTTTTATTTTCCACTTTTGCAGTTTCGTGCACTTTCAGACCAAATGTTCAAGTCTCCAGAGCATCACAAATTTGTACGAAAAGAGATTATAAAGCAGGTATTCAACACTGAGCATGTTATACCATTACATTAGTTTTTTCCTTCCACTATATATGTGAGGTTTCTCACCTTTCTGTCCGTTTTCTTTCCCGTTCAGCTTAAAGACAACCGTTCTTTGTATGAAAGCTACGTTCCGATGAAGTATAAACACTATTACAAGAAAATGGCCAAGTAGGTTTCTTCTGTATGCTCTCTTGTGCATGATTTAGTTGCTGTACTTGGTTGATTAAAGTAAGAAGATTTGTATATCCTATTACAGGACCTAATTTCATGCATCATGCAGATCTGGTGAGTGGGGAGACCATTTGACGTTACAAGCAGCAGCCGATAAGGTATACTATTGTTATTCCCTCAACTTTTCTCACATAAGGTTATAACATGACGACTTTATTCTATTTGAAAACTGACCCACCATGTTGTTTAAGGCGAGGTGTACAGTGCAGCGTTGAGGTATAAAATATTCCGCCTTCTAGTCATACATTATTTTACAACTAGAACACCTAATTAGATGATATAATACTCAAGAAGCAAATATCTGGGTATTTGATATCAGTGAAAGAAGTAAGTCCAAGATAGATATGATGGGTCTAAGTCTACATTCAGGGGTTAGATTGCTTAATTAGATCTTAACAAAGATCCAGAGATAAAGGCGGCACCTTGGCTGGGTGAGGCGCCTATGCACCAAAACTCTCACTTTTGGCACTCAAGTGATAGTGTGATACCTTTACAACATAGCTTACCACCCATTCCGTGCCCCATCTCACTTTTTATGTCCACTTTGAGAAAACTATACATGCATAAGAGATTTAAGGGTCATTTAATACTTCATACCTTGTTCTTGAGAGTAGCATAAGTCTGAATTCTGATTGTGTATCTGCAGTTTGGAGCAAAGATATGTCTTCTAACGTCATTTAGAGATACCTGCTTTATTGAAATCACTCCACGAACCCAGGCTCCCGAACGAGGTAAGAACTTAGACAAGCCATTACTAGTAACCGTACCATTCTTCCCATATGCTGTGTTTCAGAATTTTTAAGTTTTCAAAGTGATTTCCTCTGAAAAGTAAAAATATCTTTTGTTTCACTGAAATGATTCCGGTGCCTTTAGTGTTAAGTAAATGTTTCTAAAGAAACTTAGATGCAGCAAAGGTGTAACCAATTTTCTTAGAATTCTAGTTTTGTTTGTCCACAATGGACTAATCAGGGAGGAGGAAGGAGTTTGGTCTGTAAAAGCACCATAGTTAGTGTTTGCATTTGAATGTGTAAACACTATCAAGTATATGAAATTTCACCAAATTAGTGAACTGTAGTTTACTGATGTACAGCTACAAGGAATTGATCAAGGATAACTAGCAGCAAGCTGCTTTCTCTCTGCAGGCAGAGCCTAACCTTCAAAACTGAAAGCAAAAATAGTTTTTCATTGATGAAAATTAGGTTCTTACAATGATTGGGTATTTAACCACCAATCTGAGAAGAAGGACATCAACGGCCCTTATTACATCAGTGAAGAAAAAGAATAGAAAACGGTACTCGAGGAAATATAATTCTTACACCAATTGTCCACACGTGACTAAACTAGCTAACCCGGTGAGTCGTAGTACCCAACTCAGCTAAGCGACTCGGTCCACAGTCTTGGGTACATGACAATGCCTCTCCCTTTAAAGATCCTTGTCCTCAAGGATAAAGTCTGGAAACTGAGCTTTTATGTGAGCCGTGTCTTCCCAGGTAGCATCGTCTGCAGTAGAGTTAGACCAGTGAATGAGTATTTGAGGGACAAATTGGTTACCTCTGAGAGTGGTACGAGTGTCCAACACAGCTACTGGTTCGACAAAAAAATGACCATTATCATCCACCACTGGCAGGAATGGAAGTGTAGAAGCCTTGAGCCCAATTTGTTTCTTAAGTTGAGACACATGGAAGACAGGGTGGATCCAAGACCCTACTGGCAATTGCAGTTTGTAAGCCACTGCTCCAACTCGTTTCAGTATTGCAAATAGACCAAAGTATTTGGCATAAAGCTTGAAATTCTTTCTGATAGCAACTGAAGACTGTCGATATGGTTGCAGTTTAAGAAAGACCATGTCTCCCACTGCAAATTCTCTATCCAAGCGCATCTTATCTGCGAAAAACTTCATTCTATCTCGTGCTTTTGCTAAATCTTCTTTTAGGAGTTGCAACATAGCATCTCTCTCTTTCAAGTAACTTTCTACAGAAGCAACTGAAGTGGTAGTCATAATGGGAAAGATGAGATGAGGAGGTTGATAACCATACAAAGGCTGAAAGGGTGACATCTTCAGACTAGAGTGGTAGTTTGTGTTGAACCACCATTCTGCAAGAGCTAACCATTGTGTCCATTGCTTGGGGTTAGAGCTAGTCATATACCTGAGATAATGTTCCACACATGCATTGGTTCTCTCAGTTTGTCCATCTGTTTGTGGATGGTAAGCAGTGGAGAGCTTGAGAGTGGTGCCTAAGGACTTGAATAAAGCCTGCCCAAAATGACTGACAAAAATTTTGTCTCTGTCACTGACTACGGATCTTGGTAAGCCATGTAGCTTGAAGATGTTATTGAGAAATTCTTTGGCTACTGACATAGCTGTGAAGGGGTGACTCAGTGGAATGAAGTGGCTATATTTTGTAAGTCTATCAACAATTATTAAGATGACACTCTTCTTATTGGACAAGGGAAGTCCTTCAATAAAATCCATGGAGATATCCTGCCATGCTTTCTCTGGTATTGGTAGAGGCTGTAAAAGTCCACTAGGGAAAGAAGTAGTGCCCTTGTTGCATTGACACACCTCACAAGTAGCTACAAATTGCATGATATCATGTTTCATTTTTGGCCAGAAGAAATGAGATTTTGCTCTATGATAAGTACCTAGCATGCCTGAGTGTCCCCCAATAGCAGAGGAGTGTAAATATTGAAGAATGGAGTGTCTGGCTTCATTACCTGAGCCAATGTATAGTCTGCCCTTGAATCTCAGTATGCCTTGTGAAAGAAAACTTGGACTGATCAGGATAGATTATTAATGATGCAATTTGCTGTTGAGCCACAGAATCACCTTTATAACTGGACATGATATCTTGTGTCCACTGAGGAGTGCTCAAGGATATTGCATTGCAGGCTGCAGAGCTTGTTGGTAGCCTGGACAGAGCATCAACAATAGGGATGTTCATGGTCGGTTTTGGTTCGGTTTCTAGCCAAACCAAAACCAAAACCGAAACCAATACTATCGGTTTCTAAAAATCTAAACCAAACCAATCCATTAACCATTGGTTCGGTTTCTTAATGGTTTTAGCCGGTTTCGGTTTGTTCCATTGGGTTAATGGAAAATCGACTATATGTCAGTTTTCTGAAACTGACAGTTCAAATCTTTAAAAAAGATAACACGGTTGAATTTTTTTAACCTACCTGCAAAATGTAATTAACACATAAGCGTAGTTCATAACTCAAGTTTATAAGCATAGTTCAACACATAAACATTAAAGATTCAAAATACATAAACTCTAAGTTCTGCATGCTCCAAATTCCATATTCAAAGTGTGAGATGGACGGGGTAGATTAAATCTATCTGATTTTAATCAACGGCCTATACTTATTGGTTTTCCATTGGTTTTTGGTTCTGTTTTCAGGTCAAACCAAAACCGAACCAATAATGTCGGTTTTCAATTTTTTTTTACCATAACCAATCCATTAGTAAATGGTTTGGTTCGGTTTCTTCCTTATCGGTCAGGTTCCGGCGGAAAACCGAAACCATGTTCAGCCCTAATCAGCAACCACATTGTCTCGGCCTTTTTTGTATTTGATGACATAATCAAAGCCCATCAACTTAACTAGCCACTTTTGTTGTAAGGTAGTGGAGAGTCTTTGGTCCATTAGATATTGTAAGCTTTGGTGGACAATGTTGATGATGAACTTACTATGAGAGAGGTAATATCTCCATTTTTGTACTGCCATGACAATGGCTTAAAACTCCCTTTCATAAGTGGATAATGCCAAAGCTTTAGGACCCAAAGCTTTACTGAAAACAGAAATTGGCTCGCCTTCTTGCATAAGTACTGGTCCCACTCCCTGTCACATGCATCAGTTTCTAGTATAAACTGCTTAGTAAAGGAAGGTAATGCCAATACTGGAGCCATTGTCATTGCAGTTTTGAGGGCCTTGAAAGCTTCATGAGCCGAGGGAGACCAATGAAATGCATCTTTCTTAAGCATATCAATAAGGGGTTTAGATATGGTACCATAGTCTTTGATAAATCTTTTATAATAACCTGTGAGGCCCAAGAATCCTCTCAACTGTCTCAAGTTTGTAGGAAGTGGCCAAGTTTGCATAACAGATATTTTGTTAGGGTGAGCAGATACTCCATCTGCAGAAATGAGGTGTCCCAAATATTCTAGCTGAGCAAAGACACATTTAGACAACTTAGCACGTAAAAGTTGTCTGAGGAGTGTAAAGATCTGGTGTAGGTGCATAACATGCTCTTCCAAAGATTTGTTGTAATAAGATATCATCAAAAAATACCAAAACAAATTTCCTGAGAAATGGTTGAAATATGTCGTTCATTAAGGCTTGAAATGTAGCAGGAGCATTTGTAAGGCTAAAAGGCATGACTCTGAACTCATAATGGCCATGGTGAGTTCTAAAAGCTGTTTTGAATATATTAGGACCACAGACCCTTATTTGGTGGTAGCCAGATCTTAAGTCAATTTTGGTGAAGATAACAGCTCCTTTGAGCTCATCCAGCAACTCATCAATTAGGGGAATAGGAAATTTATCTTTAACAGTCAACTCATTGAGCTTTCTGTAATCAACACAGAACCTCCATGTACCATCTTTCTTCTTCACAAGTAGAATAGGGGAAGCAAAAGGGCTATTACTATGTTGAATAAGGCCTGCAGAAAGCATCTCTTGAACCATTTGCTCCACTGCAGAGTTATGAATGTAAGGGCATTTATAGGGTCTATGTGAAGTGGGTAAGGAATCTGGTTTAAGAGGAATTTTATGATCCAAATTTCGATGTGGAGGAAGTGCAGTAGGTTATGCAAAAATATCAGTGAAAGAATCCAAAATTTCTTGTACTGGAGTAGGTATTGGAGTGGGAGGTGTAGGAAAAATAGCAAAAAAAAATTGACCAATTAATATTGGTGTGTTACTTTTGATAAATTTCCTCAATGAAGAGCCAGAAATAATGTTAAGAGAAGGTTTAGAAGGACTGCCCTGAAGTGTGATGTAGCTACCATGATGCATAAAAGAAATCTTCAGTTGAGCAAAGTTGAAAGTGATGTCTCCCAAATGCTGTAACCAGTCAGCTCCCAATACCATATCAAAACCCCCTAATGGTAAGGCCCTTAAGTTGGAACAAAATTTATAGCCCTGTAGATCCTAATGTGGTCTTGACATATGCTTTTGCTCATGAGACTATCCCGATTTGCCACAATAACTAACATTGAACCTGTTGGAGAAGCATGAATGCCCAGTTTATCCATAATAGATGAATCAATGAAGCTGTGTGTACTGCCAGTGTCAACTAAGACCATGATGGGGTGCTTGTGCAAGTGACCTGTAATTCTGATTGTATCATGAACAACATTGCATGTTAAAGCATGCATAGATATCTCAATAGGAGAATCATGAGTGGAAGGGGAAGCCACAGTGGAGTCATCAATGCTCAATTGTTCATGTTCTTCTGCTTCTTCATCACAAATTAACATAAAAAGTTGTTGAGTTTTGCACTTATGGCCCTGCCTATAAAACTCATCACAGTTATAACATAATTCTTTATCTTTTCTCACCTTCATTTGGGCATGAGTGAGTCTTTTAATTGGTGGAAAGGAATTGTCTGGTGAAGTTTTTGTGGGGGTGGTGGGGTGTGTTATAATTGGGGCAGTATTGGTTTTATTGTAAGGAGATGAAGAAGAGAAAAATGGTTTAACAGTTGAAGTAGGATGAGCAACTGATGATGGGGTGGGTGTAAAAGGTCTAGAGAAGGATTTAAGTGGTTTTGGTTGATGACACATTGAAGCATGTTGCATTCTAGCTAGGAAAAAAGCTTCAAATGTAGTCTCTGGTTTAAACATTTGTACAGTGGTACGAATATCTTCCTTTAAACCACTGATAAAGTTGAGTGTATAGAAACTTTCTGGCAAATGTGGGTTGTTAGCAATCATAAACCCCTTATAATGTTCCCATTTATCAAAGTATTCTTCCACCGTAGTGGTCTGAGCAAGTTTATTAAAACTTCCAACATAATTATCCTGTGCAATATCCTCAAATCGAGCACACAAATCACGAACATCACGAACAAAGGTAGCCCAAGGAATAGATTGTTTACCTTGTTGGTAGTTCATATACCAGGAATCCACCTGTGAATCGAAATGGATAGCAGCCATGTCCACTCGCTCGTTATTAGGAAACTTGTGAAACGCAAAGTATCTTTCACATTTAAGAGCCCATCCACGAGGATTAGTTCCATTAAATCGTGGAAAATTGACCTCAGGAGTTCTGGAAATTCGATTGTTGTTTGTATGAGATATCGAAATGATTAAGATTACCGAAGGATGGGGAGGGTTTGATTGAGATTCATCAGAAGATGGATCTGGTGGTTGTTGTTGATTATTCTCCAGTAAACCTAGAATAATAGCCAATGTAGACTTAACATCAGTTACTGCGGAATTTAACGAATTGATCTGATCTTTGATTTCGATGATGGAGGTGGTGTTTTGAGCAACGGATTGAGTGAGCTTGGCGATGGATTGTTTGTTAGCCATGGAAACAGGTGCCAGGAGTAAATCTGATACCAATTGTAGTGTACTGATGTACAACTACAAGGAATTGATCAAGCTTTCGATGATGGAGGTGGTGTTTTGAGCAACGGATTGAGTGAGCTCGGCGATGGATTGTTTGTTAGCCATGGAAACAGGTGCCAGGAGTAAATCTGATACCAATTGTAGTGTACTGATGTACAACTACAAGGAATTGATAAAGGATAACTAGCAGCAAGCTGCTTTCTCTCTGCAAGCAGAGCCGAACCTTCAAAACAGAAAGCAAAAATAGTTTTTCATTGATGAAAATTAGGGTCTTACAATGATTGGGTATATAACCACCAATCTGAGAAGGATATCAACGGCCCTTATTACATCAGTGAAGAAAAAAAATAGAAAACGGTACTCGAGGAAATATAATTCTTACACCAATTGTCCACACGTGACCCGGTGAGTCGTAGTACCCAACTCAGTCCACAGTCTTGGGTACATGACATGAACTGTGCCAGATTATCTTCTTCTTCTAAGCCGTTAGTCCCAAACAAGTTGGGGGTAAGCTAGAAAGGAAACACGAAGACTTCCCAAGCGGTCATCCAACTTGGTACTCCTCTCGCCGCCCTTTCCTGAGGAAATGGCTGGTTTTCAGCCAAACAAAGGTACACGGGGACTTCCCAAGCAGTCACCATCTTGGTATTGCTCTCGCCCTCTTTTGGTCTATCTCTGGCTCGCCACGCCTATCAGGACCCTATTTTACAAGGGTAATGGCTGTGCTTTTACTGTTGGCTCGCCATGCAAATCACGAACCCTCCTCCTTTATCCTGGCTTGGGACAGGCTGTGCAGAGAAACTACACAGGCTGAGTTTGAACTGTATCAGATTATGGGGCAGAATTTACAGGGTACACTAGACTGAAGCTACATCAAGTAAAGATCCACTAGCTGATAGGGTTAAGTCAATTTGTGGTACTGGCTTACTGCTCAAGTGACAAAGTTTTCCAGTGGGCAGGTCATGATCCACTAGCCTAAGCTGTTATGTAATATCCTTTTGTTTGGATGTAGCTTTAATCTGTGTAGTGTAATTTGGGTTCAGAAGTTAAAGAGATCAGTCTAATGGTATTTATGGGCGAGCACTCATTCTGTCTTGTTGTGCTAAGCTTATGTCTTGCCCCGCTAACTTTAGTTTTCATTGCAAATGCAGAGCTATGGTTAAGTTTCTGGTCAGAAGTACACTATAACTCGCTGTATGAACTGCGGAGTATGTTCTTGACTCAACTTACTTCTGTTTCTTTTGTGGTGCCTTGATAAATACCACAAGATTGAAATGAAAATTATTCTGGTTAGATACATTTCGTGTTGTCTCAAAATACTATTTCTCTTGGTTTTGTACTTTGTAGATGCCCCACTACCTAGCAAGCCAAGGAAGAAGCATTGGTTGTTCTAGTAGTAGTAGTAGGAAAAGAACACGAAGAAAGGGATTTTTATGATTCAGTCATTGATCAATAGGAGGAGAGCCTAGAGAGGTCCTTCAGAGATACTTCCATTGTGCATACTCATCAAGTGCCTTGCTGCAATATACTGTATTTGTTTGGTTGTTGTCATTTTTTGCTCATTTTATTCATCTTGATTCGTATAAATTGTTTCTTCAACCTTTGTACCATATATATGTTGCTGCCTCGATTGTGTTTTACTTTCTGTAAACACATGAATAAATTTTTTCCAGGGTGCTGGATGAATAAATTTCAAAATACAATAACTTGGAAGAGTTAATTGTACCTTCAATTTTTAAAGCAATCTATGTTTTCCTAGAGATTGTTTTCATCGTAATAGTGTACTCCTGGTATTAAGGGACTGAATCAGAATTGATTAATAATCTCAATACTCATGTATGTTTTCATTTTCAGTCACAATCAACCTTTTTCCGCATACTGTAAATAATGCGAAGATTTGTATAAAGTTTTTCTTTCTTTTGATTAGAGAGATTTGTGTAAAGTCGTCTTCCACATGAATTTGTACTAATGGTCCCTCTGTTTTGATGACCCTATATATTGATCTTTTTTGCCTGGTACATTTTTGTTTTCTGTTCTTTTCTTTCTTCATAGTGAACTTTTGTTTTTATGTTGTGTGTTATATCGTTGTTAAGGAAAATAACACAACTTTAGGTCTTTCAAATCCGGGCTTGATTGGGGTATACTCAAATTAATTGGGGTATACCCAATAAGACAAAATCAGGTCATTATGAAGTAAAGCCAAGCCACCCCTTAACCTTGTATTTTCTAAATGACTAATATGCCATTGGTTAATTAGCACTAAAATTCTGATTAGGTTATTAATTGAGTTTAGATTAAAATTTTGAAATTATTAATTGATAAATTAAACCTTTCATCGTCTTATGAGTTCGATTTCGATCAAAAAAATTTGGTTTTGAAAATGCCCAAGGCGCGAGGTCGTGGTTTGAATAAGGTGCTTACTTTGTTTCTCGGCAAGGTCTTTGAATAAGGCAGACCAATGTTCAACCCGGCGGGGTCCACTTTGAATAAGGCCGAGCCCGGTTTTGGCCAAGATCTTGTCTCGGTTGAAGAACACGCCACCATCTTGGGCCGAGAATTTTACGGATATTTGTCGTTCCCGGCTTAACGAATACCCCACGATGTTGTGAAGTCAAGAGTTTTCCACCAACACGAGGAGGTCTTGAAGGAGGACTAATAGCTTTCAGAGCTTTCTTCTTTGCCTTCTCCACCCTGAACAAGAGCAATTCAAAAAAAAAAAAACATTATAGAATGGCGGGAGTTGACAAATATAACCTATTCGGCGGAAATATGGTAGGAAGGGTCCACTAAAGATGCGTCTTGCGGCTAAGCCACAGCCGTGCGGTATCATTAAAATAGCCTTAGGCTCCCAACAAAAATGTACACAGTAGAAACAAGGTCCATTACACATACATTACATTGGGTGACAAACCGTTGACATGGTTTTATATAAATACCCTTGGGATTCAAAAATTCTAGGTATCGGGAAACATTCAAAAGAAGTAACCTTGCGAGGGTAAAAAACAATAAGATGCACTTCATTAAAAAAAGCGCGACAAGGCAAGGTATACGGTTGAATAACTGCTGCCCTCATGAAGTTGCGATTCACGGAAACTATACGCAAATGCAAGTTCTTCAACCTTATAGCTTGCCGGCCAAACCTAACTATGAAAATTCGGCAAGGTCGATAACAAAATACCTTGCGGCGTCGCAGCGCCAATTCACAAATTCAATTTTTCGACCTAATTTGACATGCAAACATGAAATCAAATGCTAGAGTGAGTTTAAACAAGCCCTTACTTTCTTAAGCGCACCATTTCACGTGTTTCGACGGGTTCAATTACTTCTTCTTCAACCATTTTTCTCTTCACTTTCTTAGCAACCAAATTTGCAATTCCTGTGGTTATATTCATTGGGTTTTCGATTAGTTTCTTTCATACGAGTTGCCTTCTTTCGTGGTGGATCCATTGATGAAGGCTAATAGAGGAGTTTCGAATCGACGATTTTAATTGATCGAACGAGTTTTGGTGGTGGTGGGGGAGGGGGTGATGGAGTAGGTAAGGTTGTGGAGGAGAAGAAGATGAAATGAAGAGAATGAAAACTGATTTAGGTAGTAATTAGAGTTATAATGGGAAAGGGTAATTTTGTAACTTTACCCATTGACCTCCCCCTTTGCCCTTAAAAAAGAGTCCCTATAAAATTGGGTATACCCCAATTAGTTTGAGTATACCCCAATCAAGCCAGGTTTCAAATGATCAAAACCATGTAAATTATTATTGTCGTGAAACAAAATATATGAAGCCATGAAATTTGAATACTAACCCTTCTCTGTGGTTGAAAAATGAAGTTGTTTATTCGTGTACTCATCCAAATTTGAAATGAAAATTTCAAACAGCTGGATTTTGCAAAAAGTGTTGTTTGATTATACCTGAATTGAATTATTGGGCAAATGCTTATGGACTATAGAAAAGCAAAACTTTGGAGCCTTTTGTTGAATTTGGTGAGACTACTCAGTTGGTGCTGAAAAGGGAGATTTGAAGACGATATCAATTGAGGATTTGAAATGAAACATAACCAACTAAATTAAAGAGAGCCAGTTCAGCGATTTGGCTGTCTAGACTCAACTTGATTCTGTATTTGGGAAGAAAATGGTGGTGGAGTTGGGTCAGTGTGGGCATGGGACCTTTCGGTTCTGCATGGAGGAGATTGTATTTGCTGCCCCTTATCCAGCCCAGATGTGGCACACTAACAACAAAACAAAATAAACGTCCACACAACCCTACAAATTTAAAGGTTGACAAAACCTTTTTGAGTATTGATTCATGGAAATAAGCAGCTAATAAAAACAAGATTGGCATGGCCAGCGCAAGGCCCTCCAAATCTCCAATACATATCTGAGTCTCTGATTTTCAGCGTCTCTGTATGCCCACTAGCAACCATAACCGATGCATTATTGTGTTCCTTCCTTCCTTCAATGACGGTGGCTATTACTGATTCAAAAAAAAAAAAACAGTTTGTGCATCCATGTAGTAACAAAAAGGTCAAATGTAAATGAGAATTCTTACGTGAAAAAGAAAGACTTGTATGCAAAAACTAAGGAAAAAATTACTAAATACTGATATTCTGAATGGTACAATTAACAGTTACCCATACGTGATGCAGACTCGGGAATACAGAAGATGCACGAAAACAGGCCAGAAGCTAGCCACGCCATGATGTACCAAATCATATGATTTGATCACAAACCAGCATGAAGTAATGATGCATGTGCATTAGATAACAACCAACTCGACACTCGACACCTGGGAGAAGCTGTTAATCAAAATCATGTTATGTGCAATTTATTTTCATCATTTCTGAGTCCGATATATTGATGATTGATTGAAAACTGATACCGTCGAAGTTGCTGATTGACCTTGGTCCTTGGAATCCAACAAAGTAGACTCATCTAAAATCAATCATCCTCATACTTCAGTCCATTCAATCTCCACAATATTATAGTAATCAAGCTGTTAATCAAAATCAAAAATTAATATTATACTAGTAACTAACTAAGATTTCTTCCTATATCCTCATAGCAGGATTTCTCCACAATTTTGTAATCAATCCAAAAACAAAATTGATCTTTCAACTGTTTTGGGTAAATGCTGTCTTAAAAATTAGTTATAAATGTACTTATATATTCTGATGCTGATATCATAGCAATAAATCACAATAAAGCTGGTAGTGTTAGCTCAAACTAATTATTCAAATAATTTAGTAGATAGAGCAAATGACCATGTGGTGAGGTTTCTAGTCTTAAAGACTTGGCACATGGCCCTTGGGGCTCCTGTCCGCAGCCTCAACCAAACCATTCAGACAGATTTCAATTCTCTCTGATTAATTCTAATCAACCAAATTGTCCGTGTGAACACGGAAATCATGGTGGATAACCATATGTTCACAAACAATCTCGGCGAGTATTAAATACACGCATCAAAGTGTGAATTTAGTCTAAGACTCATTGGTAGATGTTGATTCATTGATTCCATCCGGGTTTATCATGATCTCATCAACATCTAAATTGGTAGATCTAAGAAGTAAACATATAAACAAAGAGGTATGAATGCTAAATGTAAAGGAGACAATGGTTTACGTGGTTCAGCACTAAGGCTTACATCCACGGATCTGGGGATATTACTATGAGGTAAATGATTACAAGAATGGTCTTGAGACTTTGAGTGTTCATCAAACCCAGGTTGATGCTCATACTTACTTTCATCGATCTCTCTCCTATTCTCTAGTTTTCTCGATCCCCCTCTCATGTTGGAAGGGATATCTATATATATAGCTCTTTTAAGGGGTCCCTTGGAAGAGAGCCGTGAGAAGTCTTATCTTCTCGTGTTTTGTGCAAAGTCCGCGGACTTCCTTGTCATTCCGCGCCTTCTAATGTCTCATGTTCATTACGGCGCCGGTTCACGCTCTCTCCGCTGGTCATCCGACACGTGCCCTCGAGCTGACATTGAATGCAAGTGGTTGGGGTGGTCCG
>JAJJWW010013496.1:0-125544 GCA_023531295.1 Papaver armeniacum
TATGATCCTACAAAAACTTCTAAGGGTGCTAAGGAAGTACAAGACGGCCATAGGATGGACAATCGCCGATATCAAGGGTATAAGCCCTGCCGTTTGTATGCATAAGATTCGTGTGGAGGATGATACAAAGCCTACAAAGGGAAGCGCAACGTCGTTTGAATCCTCCCATGATGGAAGTTGTGAAAAAGGAGATACTCAAGCTTTTGGACGTGGGTGTTATTTACCCCATATCCGATAGCAAGTGGGTAAGCCAGGTACAAGTGGTACCAAAGAAATCAGGTGTGACGGTGGTGGAGAATGATAAGAATGAACTTGTCCCAACTCGTGTGCAAACCGGTTGGAGGGTTTGTATTGATTATAAAAAATTGAATGCCACCACTAGAAAAGATCACTTTCCAATACCTTTTATTGATCAAATGCTTGAACGTTTAGCTGGACACTCTTACTATTGCTTTCTTGATGGCTATTCAGGTTATAATCAGATTGTGATAGCACCGAAGGACCAAGAGAAAACTACTTTCACTTGTCCTTTCGGTACTTTTGCTTATAGAAGGATGCCTTTTGGTTTATGCAATGCTCCAGCTACCTTTCAAAGGTGTATGGTAAGTATCTTTTCGGAATATGTTGAAAACATAATCGAAGTGTTCATGGATGACTTTAGTGTCTTTGGTGATTCATTTGGCCTTTGCTTGAACAATTTGTCTCTAATCCTTGAACGATGTGTTGAAACAAATCTTGTGCTAAATTGGGAGAAGTGCCATTTCATGGTAACTCATGGCATAGTTTTAGGCCATATAATATCTTCTAAAGGCTTGGAAGTCGATAAATCTAAGATAGACCTTATTCGTGCTCTAACCCCTCCCACTACGGTGAGGGAGATACGTTCTTTCTTGGTCATGCAGGTTTCTATCGTAGATTCATCAAGGACTTTTCCAAGATAGCATCACCACTTTGTAACTTATTGCAAAAATATGTGGTTTTTAACTTTGATGAGAAGTGTGTGGCGGCATTCAATCGTTTGAAAGAACTTTTGATTTCAGCCCCTATCATTAAACCACCGGATTGGAGTAAGCCTTTTGAGCTCATGTGTGATGCAAGTGACTATGCGGTTGGTGTGGTGCTTGGGCAGCGTGTGGGGAAGATACCTCATGCTATCTATTATGCTTCCAGAACGTTAAATGAGGCCCAACAAAACTACACAACCACTGAAAAAGAGTTATTAGCCATTGTTTTTGCTTTAGAAAAGTTTTTCTCTTATCTAATTGGTACAAAAGTTGTTGTTTTTTCTGATCATGCAGCACTTAGATACTTGCTTACAAAGAAAGAGGCGAAACCGAGGCTCATACGATGGATATTACTCTTGCAAGAGTTCGATATTGAAATCAAAGACAAGAAAGGAATTGAGAACACCGTTGCGGATCATTTGAGCCGACTTGCTGTGGACAAGGAGACTATCCCGTTGCGTGAAAGTTTCCCGGATGAGCAACTATTCTCAATTGCCTTTGGAGAACCATGGTACGCTGATATTGTTAATTACTTAGTGTCTAAATAAATCCCAAAGAACTTGTCTCGTGCTGAAAGGGACAAACTTAAGAAGTTAGGAAACCAATACATATGGGATGATCCATACTTATGGAAACATTGTAGTGACCAAGTAATACGTAGGTGTGTTCCCGAAATTGAATTTAATTCTATCTTGTCTTTTTGCCACTCATATGCTTGTGGAGGACACTTTGGGAGTAAGAGAACCGCTCTCAAGGTATTGGAATGTGGTTTCTTTTGGCCAACTTTGTTTAAGGATGCACATGCATTTTGTATCACATGCGATAGGTGCCAAAGAACCGGCAATCTAGGTGCTCGAAATCAAATGCCGCAAACTATTATTCAATTTGTGGAGGTTTTTGATGTATGGGGAATTGATTTTATGGGCCCTTTTGTCAATTCTAATGGGACTTATTATATTTTGCTTGCTGTGGATTATGTCTCGAAATGGGTGGAAGCTAAGGCCACCTGATAGGTGTAGAATACACCGTATTTAATATCTAGTATTTATGCTTTCTTTGCGAATTTTCGTGTGAATTATGTATCTTATGTGTGCTTTTGAGTTTATTAGGTGTTTTGGAGTCATTTGGGGCAAAAGGAAGTGGAACTCGTTCAAATCCAAGATTTCTTCTCATCATCTCAAGAGCACGAAAAAGACAAAGCCAATGGCGAAAGAATGGAGTCAATCCGACATCGTATGAAGAACTGAAGCATCCGAAGCGAGCGAGAAGTTGTCGAAAACTAGAACCTACGGGCGGCATTATAAGCACCCAATCAATTTACTAAGGGCCACACCGCTTCTACTTTACTTCCTATAACTAAAGAAGTTGGTCGATTTCTTATATTCATAACTCGGTGTTGTTCCCGGCTCAAAAATGGAGACCACCTCTGAACCAAGTCCTTCTCGCCGGCAAGCTTTCTGTCACGATGGTTCATCAGTTGTGAAGGCGTATTGTGGTATTTTGAGAACCTGGAGAAGATTCAGATATGGTGTTAGCCGAGACAAGACAGGGATGAAGACGAGCTCACTGCCATTGTTTGATTGTAGACCAAACGGAGATTAAAGCAGAGAATTAAGTACAGAAATCAGCAAGGAAAGATGGGTTTTGTCTGGAATTCAAGTTAACAGCAATGAACTTGAGATCGAGGCTGGAAGAGAAGTTAATGTTGCTGCCATTAAAATAGAAATGAATGAAGGAGAAATTAAAGAGATTGATAGGCGTTTCAGAGACTATGAGTGATTGAAAATGCTATGGCTTGTGTATGGAATTGAATTGTGCAGGGAAGGAGTTCATTGTGTATCTTCCAAGGTGCAGCCATTGCACATTCCTCTTTAGTTCGTGAAACGCACACTGAGTGCTTGTTAAATTGCTGAATTTGAGATGAGCCGGAGCTACAATGTTTGGGTTGGTTCGGGGTTAAGGGGACCGAGGAGTTTGATGCGCAAGTCAGGAGAAGGCAGTGGAAGTGAAGTGGTTGTGACAGAAGTTGCAGTCAAGTCAGGTTCGGGTGAAATTAATGGCAGTGGCGGCTGGAGCATTGGTACTGAGGGTTAATAATCTTTGAGCTAATGTTGCGGGGATGTCTTTGGGTGGCGCCGGTATGTGACATTATTGCACAGAGTTGATTTGCAGAGGAAAGGACTCGACGAGATGCTGCAGAAGAAAACCTTAAGAACAAACTGAAGGATGCATCCAAACTTATACATGAGCTGTGCTCGGTGTTGATGGAGTTGAGGGCTTTGCCGTTGATGGCATTGGCAGTGATAAGGCTGGTGACTGCAGAGATATAGAAGGTCTGGGTTTTGTAACTTGTGGTTGGATATTCGAATACGAACCAATGCTCGATGTTGTCGAACCAAGTGCACCTGCCATGAGACTAGTTGGATCTGTTGGGTACGTAAGAAGTATAGAAGATTGCATGTAATCGATGCGATGGTCTTTGTGAATGAGCTACATGGAATGCAAATTGCGAGGATGGGCTAGAGGCGGTGACAATCGGTGCGAAAGGTTGTAACTTGGTGGTGACTGGGAATGAAGGCGAGGCTGCGGGAGTATGGTGGAGAGTGCGGCGGTGTCGGATGGAGTGAAGAATAGAGCTGCAGAATGTGTAGGCGCGGATCGAGGAAGAACAAGTGATGAATTGAATCGTAGTGCGGCGCTGCTTGAAATGGCGAGTGAGATGGTTGGCAGATATGTCACTACGGGCTTGAGAATGAAATGAAGGCTGCAGGCTAGATACGAAATTAGTGGGTTACAAAGTGGTGTTGGCCTAGGGTGAATTGCGGGTGGTGTTGCTCATTACAAAGTGGTTTGTGGCTCCGAAAGTTGATATTGTATGAGTTGCGAGGCCTGGGCTCGTTTGAGTGAATGAATGATTATTAATCGATAGATGTACGCCTAGGTTGCGGGGATTGTGAGTTTTGAGATTTGAAGGCTGCAGGCTGCAACAAATGGTGCTGTTGGTTTAATCGAAATTTTGCGGGAGCAAACTGATTTGGAATGACAAAGCCGCAGAAATAGTAAAAACGGAGTGAAAATGGCGCACCGGTAAGCATACTTCCGGTTGTCGGATTTCGGAGCTTAGAGTGTCGATCGCAATATTTCGGTGAATCGCGAGGGGGTATGAGTCGAATGCAAGAATCGACGGCCGGACATATGAGCTACGCATCACGCTTTTGGGCGCGTTTCAAGAGATAAAGAATTGGTTTGGATGATTTTTGTGAATGTTTGGAATGCAGCGAAGGGGAGATGAGTTCTTTGGGAGCGTGCACTCGCTGGTGACGGTTTCCGATGACAAAGCGGCCAGAGATGATTTTCCGGTGACCGGATTCGGTGCGGCAGCAGGATTCCGGTGATGACGTCGGAATCCCAGCGACCAGTTTTTTAACCCAAAAATTTCCAGAGACCTATTTTCACTCATGGGCTTGGTGGACCAACTTGGAGACGGGTTTTGAGAAGAATCAACCTAATTTTGGGAAAGTATCCTTATGGGGAGAAAAGCATATAAATAGAATTTTTTTCTCTAAACCTAGGGATATCTCCATTAGGGAGACTTCTACTTTTGTTCTAGGGTTTCATGATAGTCTCTTCTTTGATGAATATGATGATGATTTCCAAAAACACAAGTAACTAAGTTTTTATTATTGGTTGAAGATGTAGTTGGATTTTGCAACCAAGTTATGATTTTTATGAATTAGTTTTCTCTCAATATTATCGTTTGATTTCTACGGGTTACAATAATTGCATGATTGATGGATTGCAATATGATTGAATGTTTGTTTAGTTAAGTCTAGAATTGATTGAACTCACATCCATATCTATAGCTATTTTAGGGTTTTCATCGAGCGATAACCTTGAATACGAGTAGCATGATATGATGCTAGGTTGTAGTGATACATCCTTGTATTCATATGTAGAAATTGACCTTTGTTCGAATTGTTTGCGCAATGTATTTCAATTGCATTGATTAGCCTATTTCTGAAACTTAATGCTCCTAGGAATTGAACTTAATTAGCGCAAGGCGTTAGGTTATTCTTTAGGTAGAATTCACATACGCAGCACTAATGTGTGTGTGATGAATTAGGAAATTAATAGATTATCTTGCTCTCTTGATTCTCTAGGCTTTTGATGATAACGAGATTAAATACGAATTCTATTCATACATTCATAAACTTGTTTGCAATTGAAGATGAAACCTTTACCCAATATCTCACATCCTTGATTTGTTTACTTTTATTTGTTTTGCTTTTATTTATTTCCGTTTAAATCAGAAAATCCTCGGTGTTTTATATAGGAAACCATAACAATTTGACAACCTAGACCTCTCTGTGGGATCGATCCTTTCTTGCCCTTGCTATATTTATATTTTGAGTAGTAAGAAAGTGTAAATTATTTTTGACGCTTACGACTGCGATCAAATTTTGGCGCCGTTGCCGGGGAGGCAACGGTTGTTAATTGTTTTTGGTTTCTTATTTTTGTATTTATTTTTGTTTTTAGTCTTTTTCTTATTCTTTGGTTCTTAACCGAGTTTTGAGAATCTCGTTTCAGGTGCCTATTATGGACGGAGCATATTGGAGCAATCAATACGGCTTTCAACCTCAACAACATAACAATTATCACCCTTATGGGGAGTATAATCAAAACCAATCCTTTGGTTATGGTCAATATTCCACGTACCCTATGAGTTATTCTCATACATATCAACCTTCTTATGGTGGTTATGTAAGTGAGCAACCACAAGGAGGGGAGAATAGTTGTTTTCCTTATAATTTTTCTTCTAGTTTGGTAGATGAAATGCAGCAATTTATGGACAGCATGGAGTCAATTTGTGGACAACCAAGCGTGGAACCAATTTCATCGACCGAATGTGCTCATAGTATGTATGGCCCAATTTCTGATCGTAGTTATGATCATACACCCATTCAAAGGGAATATAATTGGCCTAACAATACGGAAGTAAGTAATTCTACTTTTTCTTTGTCGAATGAGCTTTACAAACAAATGGAACACTATATTCAGAATTTGGATGGAACACTCCAAGAGCTTCAAAAAGGTGTTTCCACTTTAAGACAAGGCATTGATGAGTACAAGGAGGAAATGAATAATTATGTTGAAAAAGGCGAACCTTCGGGGACTTTTGTTGATATTTGTGTAGTTAACTCAACTCTTGATCGTAATAATGATCATTCACCTATTCAAAAGGATGAGTTCGAGATTAGCAACACTAAATTCAGCGAGGACCAATGTTATGATGACTATGATAGTGATGATGATTATGCAAATACATCGTTTGAACCAATTTATGGTGACATCCCCGAGGAGTGTACAATGGATTCTTTTTGCGATCAAGGTGAAGTTGAAAAGGAATATGATGACACTAGTGTAGCTTACTCAAGCATTGATCTTAATAATGATCAAGAACCTATTCAAAAGGTAGAGCTTGAGGATGATGCAATGAGTGTTCTAAAGAAATTCCTTATGGACAATATTGCATCCGCAAAAGAGTATGTGCCTTACACTAAAAAGGAGGAATATGTTGAGAATGAGACCGTTATAACCAATATTGTGGAAGACCCAATTGAACTTGTGCATGATTGTAATGATGATGTTTATGTCGAGACTATGGTTACGGCAGAAACGGATGAAGAATGGTTGCAAGGTTTGATAGAGGACCATGATATACAAGAGGTGAATAATTCGCTTGAGTTTTTCAAGGATGAAGAGGATTCCGTGATACAAGAGATTGTGCAAGGTTTATCTAACCCTTTGCCTATTATTTCTTCTCCTTTACCTCTTATTGGTTTGAATGTATGTGCTTCGAAAACATTGTTGAATGATTTTGTTTCTCGATTTCCGCCATTAGAGATACTTGATTCTCATACTATGCAGGTTTTGGACCAAGAAACCGTGGAAGTGCCCGACTTCTATATTCTTTATACACTTCCAAGTGTGGACAAGAATAAGTGTGGGGGAAGCTTTTATCGGTTCATAGCTTCACTTTTGCTTTATTGTACTAATATTTGTGTGAAGCTAGTGTTTGAAAAACAGATTCTATGGAAGGATCCCCAACTTTTCAGATTGTTGATATATGGGGAATGAATCTTGCAAGGATATAGTCGGGCTGACGACTATAAAACAAGCGCTAAGTGGGAGGCAACCCACCGGTTTTGTATCTCTTATCCTTTTGCATTTTATTTAGTTTCGTTTATTTTTTTTTTTTTTTACTGTTTTCATACCATATTTGCATCCCTATGTTTAATTTCATTGAGTCCGTAATCTATCTTAGAAGAGAATTATGCCGAATACTTTTTTTCGTCAGAAAATTTCAGACTGCGCGTAGTTCAGTCCAGAGACCATAACTGTCAGACCGTTTATCAAAACACTGTGAAATTTTGACACTGTGTAGAAAACACGTAGGTGAACAACTTTTTGTGAAATGGAGTTTTTCCAAATTCCTTACCAATTTGCACAGTTTTTTGCGTTTTATCTGCTGTTACGTCAGAATTCAGAACTTTCGGTTTTACACATTGAGGACAATGTGAAGTTTAAGTGTGGGGGAGCATTTATATGTTTGAATAGTTTGTTTTTGACACCATTAGTGGATGGAACCATTTTGAATGCAGGAGTTGAGGAACTAATTAACTAAAAGGGAAGAATATAGCTCAGAAATCACAAATTATATGATAGTTGTTACCATATCTCGGAATATCACCATATCGCATTCTATTTTTATTTTTCCATATTTATCTATTGTTCTCTAAGTGCTTTGGTGGGTCACTAAAAATCGACGTGTTATTACTGCTAGGATGAAATAGAGTGGTTGAGTTGCTAAAAAATTGAAAAAATAAAAAAAATAAAAAAAAAATAAAAAAAAATGAAAAAAATATATATGAAAAGAAAAAAAAGAAGGACCGATCAATTAGACCAAAACGGAATAAAAAGACACTTGGGAATAGCAGTATGTGTGAAATGTAGTCCCTGTCTCCGTCGCCTAAACAAGCGTGGAATGCAGGATCCAAGGCAACTATCATGTACTTGCCGACAAGAAGCATGCGCTTGGATCAAAAGATCTAATCATGCCGTCTAAAAAAAAAAAAAAAAAGAAATTGGATCCAGTTTGATCCAATCATATAAAAAAAAAAAAAATTATTATTGTGTTGAATAAAGTCACTTTTGGTTCCCTTGTATATGCCGGTGAGTTGATGTAGCATTCAGCACTAGTAGCTCAATCAATAGGATTAGGTTCATCTTAGTGATGACCTTCGAGACAGAGATATGGGAAACATCGAACACTTGTGAATATTCGCCAACATCTACATCTTTATCCATCTTCTTAATCTTTTCATTGTGATTGTGGTTTGTTAGTTTCCGAGTATTGTGGCTTGTTCGACTATCTAATTAGAGTTTATTTACTAATATATGAATTGAATTTGCAAGGTACCTCCTCCTGTAGTCATTTTGGATTCATTCATTTATTTGTCACGAATAGACGGAGTTTGAAATATAGGTTTTGTAGGTAGACCTCTTGTAAACCTTCACGAGACTATAACTCGTCCACTAGGGACACCTAGGGGTTTAAAGGCTTGTTATTTATGCTAAAATTAACCGTAGCCTCGACGTCACGGAGTTGTTGTATTTTATTATTTTGTTTGATTTGCTCGAGGACTAGCAAAGTCTAAGTGTGGGGGAATTTGATAGGTGTAGAATACACCGTATTTAATATCTAGTATTTATGCTTTCTTTGCGAATTTTCGTGTGAATTATGTATCTTATGTGTGCTTTTGAGTTTATTAGGTGTTTTGGAGTCATTTGGGGCAAAGGAAGTGGAACTCGTTCAAATCCAAGATTTCTTCTCATCATCTCGAAGAGCACGAAAAGACAAAGCCAATGGCGAAAGAATGGAGTCAATCCGACATCGTATGAAGAATGGAAGCATCACGAAGCGACGAGAAGTTGTCGAAAACTAGAACCTACAGAAGCTGTTATAAGCACCCAATCAATTTACTAAGGGCCACCTGCTTCTACTTTACTTCCTATAACTAAAGAAGTTGGTCGATTTCTTATATTCATAACTCGGTGTTACGTTTCCAGCTCAAAAATGGAGACCACCTCCAACCAAGTCCTTCTCGCCAAGCAAGCTTTACGTCACGATGGTTCATCGATTTGTGAAGGCGTATTGTGGTATTTTGAGAACACAGGGAGAAGATTCGAGATATGGTGTTAGCCGAGACAAGACAGGGGATGAAGACGAGCTCACTTTGCCATTGTTTGATTGTAGACCAAACGGAGATTAAAGCGAGAGAATTAAGTACTTAAATCGGCAAGGAAAGATGGGTTTTGTCGGAATTCAAGTTAACGACAATGAACTTGAGATCGAGGTGGAAGAGAAGTTAATGTTCTTGCCATTAAAATAGAAATGAATGAAGGAGAAATTAAAGAGATTGATAGGCGTTTCAGAGACTATGAGTGATTGAAAATGCTATGGCTTGTGTATGGAATTGAATTGTGCAGGGAAGGAGTTCATTGTGTATCTTCCAAGGTGCAGCCATTGCACATTCCTCAGCAGTTCGTGAAACGCACACTGAGTGCTTGTTAAATTGCCTGAATTTGAGATGAGTGGAGCTACAATGTTTGGGTTGGTTCGGGGTTAAGGGACCGAGGAGTTTGATGCGCAAGTCGGGGGAGAAGGCGGTGGAAGTGAAGTGGTTGTGACGAAGTTGCGGTCAAGTCGGGTTCGGGTGAAATTAATGGCGGTGGCGGTTTGGAGCATTGGTGCGAGGGTTAATAATCTTGAGCTAATGTTGCGGGGATGTCTTTGGTGGCTGGGTATGTGACATTACTGGAGTTGATTTGCGAGAGGAAAGGACTCGACGAGATGCTGCAGAAGAAAACCTTAAGAACAAACTGAAGGATGCATCCAAACTTATACATGAGCTGTGCTCGGTGTTGATGGAGTTGAGGGCTTTGCCGTTGATGGCATTGGCAGTGATAAGGTGGTGGACTGCGAGAGATATAGAAGGTGCGGGTTTGTAACTTGTGGTTGGATATTCGAATACGAACCAATGCTCGATGTTGTCGAACCAAGTGCACTCGCCATGAGACTAGTTGGATCATTGGGTACGTAAGAAGTATAGAAGATTGCATGTAATCGATGCGATGGTGTTGTGAATGAGCTACATGGAATGCACTGCAGGATGGGCTAGAGGCGGTGACAATCGGTGCGGAAAGGTTGTAGCTTGGTGGTGATTGGGAATGAAGTCGAGCTGCAGGGAGTATGGGTGGAGAGTCTGGCGAGTGTCGGATGGAGTGAAGAATAAAGAGTCGCAGAATGTGTAGGCTGCGGATCGAGGGAAGAACAAGTGATGAATTGAATCGTGGTGCATCACCACGAAATGGCGAGTGAGATGGTTGGGCGAGATATGTCACTACGAGGCTTGAGAATGAAATGAAGGCTGCAGGCTAGATACGAGAATTAGTGGGTTACAAAGTGGTGTTGGCCTAGGGTGAATTGCGGTGGTGTTGCTCATTACAAAGTTTGGAGTCATGTGGCACGAAAGTTGATATTGTATGAGTTGCGGGCCAGGCTCGTTTGAGTGAATGAATGATTATTAATCGATAGATGTACGCCTAGGTTGCGAGGGATTGTGAGTTTCTTGAGCTGAAGGCTGCATTTGCAACAAATGGTCTTTGTTGGTTTAAGCGAAATTTTGGCAGAGCAAACTGAATCGGAATGACAAAGCCGCGAGAAATAGTGCGAAAACGGAGTGAAAATGGCGCACCGGTAAGCATACTTCCGGTTGTCGGATTTCGGAGCTTAGAGTGTCGATCGCAATATTTCGGTGAATCGCGAGGGGGTATGAGTCGGATGCAAGAATCGACAATGGGACATATGAGCTACGCATCACGCTTTTGGGCGCGTTTTCGCAAGAGAGAAAGAATTGGTTTGGATGATTTTTGTGAATGTTTGGAATGCAGAGAAGGGGAGATGAGTTGCTGGGAGCGTGCACTCGCTGGTGACAGTTTCCGATGACAAAAGCGGCCAGAGATGATTTTCCGGTGACCGGATTCCGGTCTGCGGCTTCGGATTCCGGTGATGACGTCAAGCAATCCGGCGACCAGTTTTTAACCCAAAAATTTCCAGAGACCTATTTTCACTCATGGGCTTGGTGGACCAACTTGGAGACGGGTTTTGAGAAGAATCAACCTAATTTTGGGAAAGTATCCTTATGGGGAGAAAAGCATATAAATAGAACTTTTCTCTAAACCTAGGGATATCTCCATTAGGGAGACTTCTACTTTTGTTCTAGGGTTTCATGATAGTTTTTTTTTTTGATGAATATGATGATGATTTCCAAAAACACAAGTAACTAAGTTTTTATTATTGGTTGAAGATGTAGTTGGATTTTGCAACCAAGTTATGATTTCTATGAATTAGTTTTCTCTCAATATTATCGTTTGATTTCTACGGGTTACAATAATTGCATGATTGATGGATTGCAATATGATTGAATGTTTGTTTAGTTAAGTCTAGAATTGATTGAACTCACATCCATATCTATAGCTATTTTAGGGTTTTCATCGGCGATAACCTTGAATACGAGTAGCATGATATGATGCTAGGTTGTAGTGATACATCCTTGTATTCATATGTAGAAATTGACCTTTGTTCGAATTGTTTTGCGCAATGTATTTCAATTGCATTGATTAGCCTATTTCTGAAACTTAATGCTCCTAGGAATTGAACTTAATTAGCGCAAGGCGTTAGGTTATTCTTTAGGTAGAATTCACATACGCAGCCCTAATGTGTGTGTGATGAATTAGGAAATTAATAGATTATCTTGCTCTCTTGATTCTCTAGGCTTTTGATGATAACGAGATTAAATACGAATTCTATTCATACATTCATAAACTTGTTTGCAATTGAAGATGAAACCTTTACCCAATATCTCACATCCTTGATTTGTTTACTTTTATTTGTTTTGCTTTTATTTATTTCCGTTTAAATCAGAAAATCCTCGGTGTTTTATATAGGAAACCATAACAATTTGACAACCTAGACCTCTCTGTGGGATCGATCCTTTCTTGCCCTTGCTATATTTATATTTTGAGTAGTAAGAAAGTGTAAATTATTTTTGACGCTTACGACTGCGATCACCACCCCAACTAATGATTCTAAAGTTGTTTCAGATTTTGTGCAAGTTAATATATTTGCAAGGTTTGGAATTCCAAGGGCTATAATTAGCGATGGAGGTTCACACTTCAAAAACAGGTTCTTGCAAAGCTTGTTAAGGAAGTACAATGTGTCGCATAGGATTACAACTCCCTACCATCCGCAAACAAATGGACAAGCCGAAGTTTCCAACCGAGAGGTGAAATCCATTCTTGAAAAGACGGTGAATCCAACAAGGAAAGATTGGAGTTCGCGACTTAATGATGCTTTGTGGGCGTATAGAAACGCATATAAAACACCTATTGGGATGTCTCCTTTTAGGCTTGTTTATGGTAGACCTTGTCACTTACCCGTGGAAATTGAGCATAAGGCGTTTTGGGCTATTAAGCAATGCAACATGGAGTTGGATGGTGCTGGAAAGCAACGGAAGTTACAACTTCAGGAGTTAGAGGAGATTCGCAATGATGCATTCGAAAGCTCACGGATTTACAAGGAAAAGACGAAGGCTTTTCATGATAATATGATTTCTAAGAAACAATTTTGCATTGGGCAGAAAGTGCTTTTGTTTAATTCTCGCTTGCAATTATTTCCGGGTAAATTAAGGTCACGTTGGATTGGACCTTTTATTGTGACTAATGTGTTTTCTCATGGTGCAGTGGAAATTCGTAGTTTAGCTACAGGTAATGAACTTAAAGTGAATGGGCACCGGTTGAAACCATATTATGAGAACTTCTCTTCGGATGTTGTGGAAGGAGTTAATCTTGTGGAAGTACTCCCTTTGGAGGAGTCATAGAAAGCAAGGAGATAGTCGGGCTGACGACTTTAAACCAAGCGCTAAATGGGAGGCAACCCATCGGTTTTGTATCTCTTATCTTTTATTTTCTTTTCTTGTCTTGTTTTTACTTTTTCTGATTTTTTGTCACTTTTCCGTTAGGATTTCCCACCTTGACTTTCTTTGGACGATTCAATTACATTGAGGACAATGTAAAGTTTAAGTGTGGGGGAGTGGTTTGCGTTGTAAATTTTTCAAATTTTTCAACTTTTGTGTACATTAGTGAATAAGAAAACTCCAACTTGTAGTTAGTTTAGAGTCACATAGTATACATGTCGCTAAGATTACATCGAGAATCTCACACTAGTGACTGAACTTAGAGATGACAGAGAACATGATCGGGTTTCTTAATTGTATGAGAGTTAAAGTTGGATTTAACCATGCCAGTGGCAAATAAGGTGCAGACTGAATTCGGTATTAGAACAGTGATCCCCTATAGTGGAGACTACCCATGTTACATAATGTGAGGCACCAACCTTTAATTCTTTGTACCTGTCTAAATTTGTGCTTTTAGAGTGTGTGTCACCGTACGTAAATTCCGGGCAGAATGGTGAGCTGTCCAACTTCCCACCATAGAAGCACTATTTTGATCTCTTGAGTGCTATTTTTATCAACCATGTTGGTGACATCGAATTGCTAACTTACATACCACTTGTGATCTTGTTTGCAGTTAGCACCATCCACCTTATCTCTCTACACCAACAGGTCCATAGAAACATCATCATCATCAACAAGAGGAGCATCACAAATTCGAAGGAAAGTTGAACACGTTCGAGGTTTACAAGCAACAGTACAGAAATGGGCAGATTTCAGATTTGAGTAAAGCAACAAAACAAGGGGCAGAATTTTTTATAAGTTGAAGACTATTGTACAAGAGTGAAAATTATCAAAGATGAGAGTTCGAGAAGTTTATGATATCAAGACATAAAAGTTGTGAAGAATCAAGCGGTAAAGTACTTACACCATGGCCTTTGTATTTTATTTTGTATTTATTTTTCTCTTGTCTCAAAAAAAAAAAAAAAAAAAAAAAAAAAAAAAAAATGAAAAAAATGAAAAAAAAAAAAATTTATTTTGGGTTTGTATAGTTTGTTTTTAGTTTTGTATTCTTTCAATAAAGCTTATGGAAAGAAGGAATATCTATAATGAAGTTTCAAGCGACAAGGAATTAGAGGAAATAATCATATTGTCGAGATTCTACGAAGTTCAAGAGTTATCATCAAGAGTTGAAGACCGAAGACGAAGATAAAGACACCGATAGAAGACCGAAGATGTTTCTATGGATGCTGTGAGAGTGGTGCTAGCTGCACGCCGAACGGATAACGAGGTAAGTAAGCATATTCCCACCTTCGTTAAATGGTTGATTTCCTTTCGAAGAGATCGTCAGAAAAATGGGTTTTAAAAAATTATAAAAGATGTGGGTTTTCAAAACATTCGGAGGGTTTTGCCTTCCTACCATTCAACGTGTCGCAGGATTCTCTCTTCATTCCAACCTGGACACATGTGTGACCCATAAAAAGCTGTTTATTATTGAGAGCAATATCATAAAACCCTTTCTTGTGAGGCAGAGTCGAGACTTTTGATCACTCCGAACCCGAATTTTAGTCGAGAAGGGATGGTTATCTCTCTCTTAACTTTTAAGAATGAGATTGTGTTCATTTATGTGTCTAACTTCTTATGACTAGTGTGCAGAATCTCTATGTCTTCTTAGCGCGTTGGATACTATCATTACGGAGAACTAGTAAGTTGGTAATATAGGTTTTGTGGGTATATCTCTAGTAAACCCTCACGAGACTATAACTCGTCCACTAGGGACACCTAGGGGGTTTAAAGGCTTGTTATTTATGCTAAAAGTGACCGTAGCCTCGACGACACGGAGTTGTTGTATTTTATTGTTTTGTTTGATTTGCTCGAGGACTAGCAAAGTCTAAGTGTGGGGGAATCTGATAGGTGTAGAATACACCGTATTTACTATCTAGTAGTTACGCTTTCTTTGCTACTTTTCTTGTGAATTATGTTCTTTACGTGTGTTTTTGAGTTATTAGGTACTCTGGAGTTGCACGGAGGAAAAGAAGCGGAAATCACCCAAATTGAGCCAAAGGGCAAAATTATCATTTCAGGGGCAAACACTAACTGGAGCCCAGTCAAGGTTAAGGGGCAACTCTTTTGGGAGGAGTATTAAAAGACAACCAGCAATGGTTAGGGGGTTGCCAGTTGAGTAGCCCTTATCAAGGGTGACTGGGTGTCATTATCCAGCCTTATCCTAAGAACCAAATCGAGAGAAGGTTTTTCTTTCATTCTCCTCAATCATTTTTCACCTGAAACCGAGAGAGAAGTGGCTCGAGAGTTGAGGATGCCAGCGATTAAGAGTAAGGAGATTAAATGGGGTTTTCTGTTGAGATTGAATTGGGAGAGATATGAGATGATTGAGAGTTTGAGGGAAGAAATCGGATGGAAAACAGAGCTATGTGTTATTTGAATCTGAGAAGAAGTTAGGGTTCTTAAATCGAAATGGATTTGGGATTATATGGCTGTTGTAGGAATTCAGATGGAGATGATCGGTAGAATAAATGAAACAATATTCTCAAACACAGAAAGAACTGATTTCTTAAGCTAGGGTTTGAGATGTTCTGAGTTCTCAGGTCAGGGTTTGGTGAACTGGAATCACAGAGAAGGTAAGGTGGTAGTAGCCTTCTTCTGGTGGGTTGTTTGCAAGAATCGGTGGAAATTCAAGAACAATGGGTTGGAGTTGGAATTTGAGATTCAAGGGTTTGAGAGATTCCTGATGGCTTGATCTGGTAGTGGTGTTTAATTGATATTTGTGGTGGCTTGGTAAGAAGGCAAGGTTGGAGCTGGAAGTAATGTGAAAATGAGAAGATGGGTCTGTGCAGTATTGCAGTAGTGCTGCAGCTGGAGGAGTCAGGGTTGTGCTGATGCTATGGGTTACAATGGTGAATGATTGTGGCAAAGCTATTGAGGCTGCTGTGTATTGCTGTTGCCGCAGTTGGCTAAGCAAGGAGTTAAGAGCAATTAACTCATACAGGTTTGCAGGTTTGATGCAGTGGTGGAATGCTGTGATGATTTAGAGTCTGAGGTTGGATGGGATTGTGGATGAAATCAGGTGGAGCTGCTGTGTGTGTGGAATTGAAGCTTATTGCAGTGATGAAGGTGGTTGTGTAATGCAGATTACCATTGATGCTATAACAGGCAATATGAGACGAAGCTTGTCACAGGGGTTGGCTAGAGTCAAAGTAGTGCAATTTAAGATGCAAAGAGTGGTATTTGGCTGCAATTGAATGATAATCCTGTGAGCTGAACTGAAATAGTGATATGCTGTAAAATGGAGAAAGGAGCTGGAATTGCAGCTCTTTGGTGGTACAAGGGTCTTTCAAAGTATGAGGTGATTGGCAGGGAGTATGGCCTGAGATGGTGGTAGGAAATTGCAGGTGGTAATGGTTTTGGTATGAAGCTGCAACTGTAATTCAAGGAATTAGGCTGCAAGAGAAACAGATGGTAGAAAGGCAGAGCTGGTGTTGATGTGCAGTATGGGGCTTTGTAGGTTTGCTAAGAATGGTGGTGATGGATGCTGGAGCTTTGTATGACTGGTCTGGTGCTGTGCAAGGTTATGCTCAAGTTGAAATTGCAGAAACTGTAGAAGGAATTCATTGGTTGCAGCTGCAGTTGTTGGATCTGGTGGCAGTAATGGAGCTATAGTGAAGTGTCAGGTGTAATGGGTCTTAGTCTGTGAACTAACATGAGATAATGAGAGCTGCAAAAGGAGTATGGAATTGAAGTGGCAGCTGAGTGGTGGTGGCTTGAGGTGATATGCTGGTAGTATGAAGAATGAGATTGTTAGTGGCAGTGGCTCGACTTGGATGCGCCTAGTGGTATGCCTAGGACTGAAGCAATTCAGCTGAAGGTTACAGGCTCATAGGATGCTGATTTTCAGTGTAGCCATTATGGCTGGAAGTAAACTGATGATGCACAAGGATGGTGCATCATTTAGAAGGTGGCTCATGCAAGATAGTCAGGCCTGGCAAGATGGTTGTGGCACGATCCGAAGTCACCCACTCGGTGGTTAACGGTGATTCTTATCTTTGACTCGACTCGATGATTCTTATGCTGACTCTAATTTAACTCGGTCTGACCGAGTTGACCCGGTCCGACTGACCGAGTTGACCCGATTTGACCCGTTGACCGGTGACCGGGCGGACTTTGCCGGTCACCGGAGCCGTTTTCCGGGCACTTCTCCGGCCGATTTCCGGCCACAATACCAGTTTTCCGGCGACAACTTTTTGGAAGTATTTTCTACACGGGTTTCTCTCTCTTATGGGCTTGGTGGACTTTCATCTAATGGACTTTGAAGACTTGACCTAATTTTGGAAGAAAGGAAAAGCTATAAAAAGAGGAATTCTACAACTTTTGGAGATCATCTATCATCTTATTTCTTGGAACTTTGGAGAGCCGTTTTTGTTTACGCTTCTAGGGTTTGCTTTTGTTCATCTTCTTCTTTATTCCATTGATATTTTTGTGATGAACTCCATAGCTATGAGTAGCTAAATTTTATATTATTGGTTAAGGATGTAGTCCGATTTCTAAAACTTGTGTTTGCTTTATGTATTAGTTTTCTCTCTTGATTATCGTTCAATTCACTACTGTTTTTATGATAACATGATTGAAGTATTGTGATAGGATTATGATGTTTGATTAGTTAAGTGGCCAATTAATTGAACTTGCATCTTAGTCCATAGCTATTTTAGGGTTTTTCATCGAGCGATAACCTTGAATACAAGTAGCATGATATGTTTACGGTTTGTAGTGATACACTCTCGTAATCATATGTAGAGTTTGACCATTGTCCGAATTGTTATGTGCAACGCATGACAATTACATTGATTAGCCTATTTCTGAAACTTAATGCTCCTAGGAATTGAACTTGATTAGCGCAAGGCGTTAGGTTATTCTTTAGGTAGAATTCACATACGCAGCCCTAATGTGTGTGTTGATGAACTTAGGAAATTAATAGATTATCTTGCTCTCTTGATTCTCTAGGCTTTTGATAACACAAGAGATTAAATCGTAATTCTATTCATATATGCAAGCACATGTCTAAGATTGAAGATGAATTCCTTGACCAATATCTTTCTCCATTGATAACTTTCTACAATTTACTTCGCTTTTAATATGCTTTTATTGCTTACTTAAAATCCCCCCAATTGGTTACTTTAAGAAATTGATTACGAAATAACTACAATCGCCTCTCTGTGGATACGAACTCTTTCTTATCATATACTTTAGGAAAGTGAAATTATTTTTGACGCATACGACAGCGATCAATTATGGAAACCAAATATGGAAATATACTGAATATCTTGAGAATATTTTCGGTTTTGGAAATTCCTTGGTGTCCAAACTTCCTTGGTCTATAAATATTGAAGTTTGCATCTCGAGAAAACTAATCCTCAGAGCTAGCAAAACTACCTTATTGTGTTGTTACTGGTGGAGCCGTCTATTTGGAGAGGAAAGTACCCTAATTAGGAGAAATCTCTTACGACCGCTCGTTTTAAAGACTTCTTTGGGATTGGGAAGCTCTACGAGTACAGTTGGTGGGAAACTCGATAATTGCAATTTATTATTAGTTTTCGATTAATTTGATTGACTAACGGTTGTTGATGTTTGATTACAGCTAGTTTGTTTATGCTTTAGAATCTTCTCTTCTGATATAAGATTCACTCAAACTAGATCGAAGTTTCTACGGGGATCTTTAGACTGTTTGTAGATCTAAAGACGTCTTGTGATAATCCATTGTTAACAGACTCCGTTCTGTGTGTAATTGATCAGAAGAGATTCAAGTTGATTGTGTGCAGGTGTTTATTGAAGATCTAAGAAGATTTCTGATTTGAGTTCATAATCTTTGGTGTGCACAAAACTTGATCGGCTGGGGATCCAATTATAATCGGTTTATCTTTGTGATAACCTTGATTGATTAGTTGAGTAGATCGGCATCAATACAATTCTTTGTGATTCAAAGTATTGATTATATAGTATTGACAATTACTTTGGTAGTTTTTGATAAGATAGATCTAAGGACATGACAAAGGAGTTTATTGGGATAAACGGAAGAGCCTTTTGTCAAACTTATATCACGTTGTTTGAAAAGAGTTGTTACCGAACAGATTTGTTGTTCCTATACTGTTTGGAATACGAACCAAAGGAATTTTTCCAAGTGCGTGACTTATTACAAGTTGGAGGCGCATGGATACAGACGGAACTAGGTGAACTATAGGTTTAGTTGCTTGATCTCAACTATACGAAGTTGGTTTAGATTTTGTATAGCGGCTTAATCCTGGGAGTATTCAATTCTGGACAAGGTCCATGGGTTTTTCTGCATTTGCGGTTTCCTCGTTAACAAAATCTTGCTGTGTCTTTTACTTTTCTATTTCCGCAATTATAATTGTTTTTATTATAATTAGAAGTAAAATACACAAACGTTAATTCCTATTTACTTGATAGCAATCCTATTGTGTTTGGTTAAGTCTAAACCTATTATCAAGTAAACATACTTTGTTGTTGTATTGTCTCGATGTTGTATCCATAGTCAATCACGCAAGTTATCTTGTTATCGTATTGTCTCGATCTCGTATCCATAGACGATCACACGAAGTGTGAACCGATTAGTTGTATTGTCTCAACTCATTCCATAGACAATCACTTTCGGAGAAAGGACTTATGGGTCGAAAAGTTTTAGATTGAGGTATATTTGGGTACCCTCGTCTTTTCAATTGGTATCAGAGCAGGCAAACACGAAAAGATCTAACAATCTGTGTTTTGTGCGATCCAACCTATAAGATAATGAATCTTATGGATGATTCAGTTAACGTGCTAGCAGGATTAGCTGACTCAAAGCTGTTTGAATCAAAAACAAACCATGAAATTGTTGAGTCTCTTCGGTCCAAAGAATTTTGGATATTCGACGAATGTCGCTTATATCTTAGTCTCACAGAAGATGCTTCTTGCAAAATCAACAGAAAATTATCAGAATTTGCTGAAATGAAAAGGAAACTTTCTGATTTAAAAAAATGAGATTAAGATATATGAACAAAAGGAAGATGAGTCACTATCTAAAACACTCAATATCCTTGAAGACTCTAGTACAGTTCAAAATGAGGTTGATGAGTTTCTCAAAGAAAACTAATATGTCCAAAGGAAATCATCTCATTCATGAGTATTTGATGAATTATACCTCAGAGGAAATTGATATCTATCAAGAAGACATTCTCGATAACTCTTCAGAAGAACTTTATCTTGAAGAAAATAATGTCTCAGATATAAATTATGAGCCTACTAAAACTGGTCTTGACTTGTCCAGTGAAATATCATTGACCGATAACTTCATGTCAATACCTAGAATATCCAAATTGCCAAAACCTGGACAATTTGATATTGGTCAAAGGACCGATTTTTGGCTATCCCTTATCAAGTTTCGGTGCTTGGTGTTTGGTCCTATTTGGATCCGGATCCACGTCTGAATTCAAGATAGAGTTGGTGATAAAAACAAAGAAAGATGGAACTATTTCTTTCTCTATGTTCTTCGATCTCAAAGAAACCTCTACAACAAACAAGGGTTCGAAAATTCTTCACTTGTGATTTTTGCATGTTCGACTCAAGTGGAAATTTTTGCTTCAACCGATCCTAAGTTTCAACAAGAAAAAAGGGTTTCTCTCAAATCGTTCCAATTCAACTCAATCAAGGAGAATCAATACTCAACAGGGAATATCGATTGTAAGTGGCTCTTTACTTCTTTTGTTGATTCAATGGCTAATAGGGGTTGAAGAAATTTCAATAGTGGAGAAAGTTCAAATAGGAATAATATGATCTACACAACTAGGAATATCGATTATGAAAACATGCCTAGTCTCACCTATGATGTTGGTTCTCAAAATTATTTTGTGAATGATGAATGTCTTATGAAGTTCGGTTCAATCAAAGAACCCATTATGGAAATGATATTTGTCAAAGTTTCGGACATGAAATATATGAATTTTGTGAAACATCGTGAATGGGGTATCATTCATGAAAGCTCTTTCAAGGCTACTCCGGACCTTGTGAAGCTATTTTATGCTAATATGCATGAAATGAACTTTGAAGGATGTACTTTTCGCACTATGATTGGTACAAGATCGTTTGAAGTTAACAAACAAGTGATATCGGAATTGATTCTCTATCCCTACATAAATACATTCTTACCATGTTCGGATGAAAGGTATAGAGTTGACAACAATACTATCTCGTCAGCAATTGGTGGAGCATGGTCAGGTAATTCCTTTTTTATTCACAATATTGAATTTCATCTCAAAGTTTTTGGAAAACAAGCTTGTGCAAACCTGTGTCCTAGCAATATGCATAAGACTAAGTGGACTAGAGATGTTGCTGAACTTCTATATCATCTTGTTAGAGGAATCAATTTTTTTTTATTTTTGTGGTTTAATGATCAGATAAATGATCACAATTCGAAGAGGTAAAAGAAGAACTCCTGGCTTTGCTTGTTTGATTATAAGAATATGCAGCTCGTTTGGAATTGTCTGGCCAAACGCCATGGAAAAAATTCCAAAGAAATTAGGAGAAGGAATTCTCAACAAAATGAGAGGACAAGTTTTCAATGCTCCTCCTCCTATAATAGTTGAAGGAGATCCACAAACTCTTAAGAGAAGACTACCGAGGAAGAATGACTGCATTTTCGAACTGATTGATCATACTACAAACATCTATCCAGATCTTATTGAAGCTTTGAGTGGCATCTCAGACAAGTATCAAGATACTTCTTCGGAAGAAGATACTGACTTGGACATCTCGGATTAACTTCTACAACTGTTATTGTATTATATTATGTATATTAATATAGGTTTGTCTGGTAAACAATCTTTAATGGTGTATGCTTGTTAAAAACCTTTGTGTAATAGTAAGATGCTTTAAACTTTCAATGCAGTCTATCCGTGTTGTTTGGTTTAAATTACCATTAATTTTATTGCTATATGCTTATGGGATGTTTGATTCCGGCTTTCATAACCTTGTTATTCGATCTCATATGGTGTGAACCCTTATGGTTTGGGTTACTTTTTGGTTTAGCGGGATTAAGTTATAGCCCATGTTGGTAGCCTTTATCAAAGGATCATAAGGGGTTCCGATTGAAACTCATGTGTGAAAAAGTCACAATATGTTGAATCATTTTGTTTAGCATAAAAGCATATGTGTTTCGGGGTTTCAACTTTTGCATTGCAATAGTTAAAACCGGTTTTCAACCTTTCTCTGGTAAAGGTTGGTCTTTGTTGTCGTTATTTTGTTCTTGCGAGAGGATGACAACATCAATGGAAGAGAGTTCTAACTTGAACTGGCGCTTAATGACATATCTTAAGGGGAGAAAAGGATGCGGAATTCGAGGTAACAAATTTGTCAGTTAATCGTTTTCCTGTTTAAGAAAAACCTGATTTTATTGCATATATTTATTGCTTTTGCTTAACAAAACTTCGGTACAATTGATGTTTATTCCATTATTTGTGTATGGATGTGTGTGTGATTCAATTGTTTCCGGTTAAGAAAAACTATTGTTATCTTTCTTTATTGTTTGGTATCAATTGTTTAGGCTTACAAAATTACGGTGCAATTGCGGTGCTTTAATGTCTATGATTGTTTCAATTGCTTCCGGTTGAGATAAATGATTATGCAAGTTGATTCATTTGGTTTGTATGAATTGTTTATGGCTTAACAAAAAGGTTTTAGGGATGAATTTTTTAGTCCAATTCGATTCCGGATAAGAGAAACTAAGTTAATGCTGATCTTAGTTAGACTTATCAAAGTGGAGGTTTCGGTTATTCAAGTCTAATCGAATGCCTTAACAAGAAATGATAGTTAACTAACCTAGTACTTGTCTTGTTTAAAAGTGAAAGGTCTAAGTTATTATTTGAAAAATTAGAACCCGATGAGAAAAATAGAGTTAATTCTGATCTTTATTTTGGTCTTATCGAACAAGCGATTGTATTTGTGCAATCGGTTTAGCAAAAGAACTAAGGTGCTTAGTCGATTTTTGATTTGCTAAACTATTAGGGAAAATTGATTCGGGAAATTGTTTCCTTGGTAACATATCAAAACAAAATTGCTTTGTAGTTTCGGTTTTGATATTGGTTATCAAAAATGGTGTGTGGAACCCTCGTGCTTAACTCTTATAGGTTGAATGTCGTTTGAGATTTGTAAGATCCTTTCGGTTTGTCTTTTATTTGCTCGTACCTTTGTCATTTTGTGACAAAAAGGGGGAGAAATATATGGAGTAAACAAGTGATTTGGTATCACTAAGGAAAGGACAATGGTGCTTAAACGTTAAATCTAATGAAAGAGTAAAGCATAGACTAAGGGGGAGTAGCATATCATGTTGATACTTGTAGTTATATGGACTACAAAGGGAATAACAAAGACGTGCGGATTGAAAATCCACCTATCTTACCTTTAGGGGGAGTATTAGCTTTGTTATTATAATGTCAGCAACGACATTTGTGGATTGAATGTATACATGTTATTGTGCTGCTGAATTTGGGAATCAAGCGTATGTATTGTAGTTGCAGGAATTCCTACAATACATCCCTCATAAGAATTCATAATATTTAACACATCTTTAAGATCAACAATCAACCTTTTTATTAATTGAGTTAGAAATTTTACAAGAAGGAAATGAAATCAAGAATATAATTGCTACTCTAAACTTTCTCTCTCCTCAAAACTTTCTCTCCACTCTAAAAAGATCTCCCCTCTCTTAGGCTACTCGGCCCTTTATATAGGACATTACATAATGGATGACAGCTAAGCTGTCCTTTATTTTCGGATCTGGCTTGCGACATTCTCGCAAGTATTCAAATGTTAAATCTCGCAACGCTCCTAAATCTCGCTAGGTCCTCACACCTTTCTCGTTTCAGTCTGTCGTCATCCGTTGCGTCATCTTTATTACCAATCTGCGATATCTTCGCAGTGTGCTTTTTAACTCTATCGCAAAGGTATAGATTTTGCGATATTCTGATCCTACATCTTGCTTCTTCTCATGTCTTCTCTGCGAAGGAGAGAATGATGTGAGAACTAATGCTTCAAATTGCCGTAACTGTTCATTTCTTTCCTTAAATTTTCTACCGACAAGATCCCATGAATTAAGCATAACCGCTTACACGTGTTAAATATTCCCCATTCACCGGCACATTAAATGCTAACCGGTCATCATTTTCTTGTCTATTTAAGAAGAGATCCATCATAAGAATATTTTCTTTCTTTTACTTCGTCTTCTTCATCTCTACATTCTCTGTGAATCTTTTTGTCGTCTGTAACTTTTTACTACTGTTCATTTTTCTGTAAATCTTCTCCATCTTTCTGCTACTGTTCTTATGGAGCCATCAAGGTTTGTTGATTTTGCTGAAACTGATCTTTTTGGGATTGATCTCTTCTACTGAAATTGTCTTATTTGATTTTGTTCATCTTTGAATAATTCCCAAGGGTTCGCAGCAAAAAATTGTTGTAAACAAAAGAAAGCCTGCGAATAGCAAGGTATTAAGAAACACTTATTCTTTTAATAACAATATTGTTGCCTCTGTTTCTTATTTAACTTGTGATTCGCAGCGTGATGGAAATGTCGATAGGCCCCCCAAAAGATCTCGCCACCTTAAAAATGTTGAAACTTCTGTTCCATTTCCTATGTTTAAGCTTTCAACACCTCCTGCGATATCTTCGCAAGCTGAATCCCTTCTCCCTACTCGCGAAAGTATCGCCGCAGACTTCTCCCCTGTGACTGACCTTTCTATAATTGAAATTCCTCGTGATAACCCTGCTGCAAATGAACCCTTCCCTTTTTCTGCTGTCAATGCCTCTTCTCTTGACACTGCCTCAGCCCCAGTCGTTAACCTTCATCAAATTTCATCTTCGGATGACACATCTATGGCGAAAAATGATTCAACTCTCCCACCTTCTGTCATCATCACTTCTTCATCCGAATCTCTCCCTTTTACTAAAGAAAATTTGGAAGGGATGGATATTGCTTTCAAGGTTTTATCAGATATTCTGGATGATGTCAAGAAAGCTTCCATTGATCCTATCAAATCTGGTGTCTGCGAAATTTTAAGTAAATATTTTGGCTCTGACAGAATGGTTTCGCAAACATCCTTAGAAAAGGAAATTGAAACTTTGAAGAATAACCTCCAAGCCATGACCTTGAAATGTGACACTCTTCATCTTGAAAATCAAAAGCTTCAGAATGTTTCACTGGATCGTGACAATCTTCGCAATAAGAACGAGGAATTAAGAGGTATAACTTGTCCCCCCTTTTTTTAAAAAAAAAAAAAAAAATCCCTTGTTCGCCCTTTATGCTTTAAACCAGAAACGAAAAATGGAGATATATCAGTTTGAATCCGTCGCTGAAGGAGCCCGAATGGATAGAGATGCTTGGATGGATCAATATAACCAATTAGATAATCGTCATACATACTATGTTGATCACGTAGATAATCTTACCAAGGAGAATGCTCAATTAGTTCAGAAGCAAAACTTATTAAGTAGTGAATTATCTCGCCTCTCTTACTCTTTGACTAAAGCTAATATGGAGTTGGAAACTTTATCATATGAGAATGAAACCCTATCTCAAGAGAAGCGAATTTTTTTAAATAAGGTGGCGATCTCTTCGCAACAACTTAACATTTGTCAAAAAGTATGTAATGAGAAAGAACAATCTCTCTGTTCGTTGAGAAGTAAACTCAAAGAAGTTACTGTTGAGAGGGACAAACTTATTCAAGGTAGAATAACTTTAAGTGTAAAGGCAAGCCAACTCAAGGATCAATACTCCAAGCTTGGAGAATCCTAGTCTTCTCTTGCAAAGGAAAACACCTTACTCATTTCTAATGAAAAGAATTTGCGATCTCGACTGAAAGGTTGGAGATAAGTTTGACAATGCCATGGACCACTTGGAGAATATTTGCTTGGCTTTAACCCAATATCTTATCTCGTAAAAGGAAGGTAGTCATAAAATTTGACTGCCTCAACCATTTTTTCTTTGTTAAGTCTTTTTATGATATCTTCCTTGCGAATTCTTCGCCTGAATGATTTTCTTTATTCTTTGTTTTTGCAGAATCTGAGAAAAATCTTCGCTCCTCCCTTTCTACTTTAGAATCTGGCTATGCCAAGATTCGCAAAGAGAATGCATTACTTGCCTCTACCCTTGCTCGTTCTCGCGATCGGGCAGAAAGAAGATTTGATTATCTCGCTTACTCCAAAGATATACAAAGTAGGAATCACCAGAAAGCACTCCTTCGCCAAGTTCATCTCAGGGCTGAAGTTCTTGTGAATGATATCTTATTATCCAAATCTCTTGCTCCTATATCCGTCAAACCTTTGGAAGTAGATGATGATGAAGTTCCTTGTTCTCCTGATAGTGATTATCATTATGAAAGTGGCGAAGATTTCGCAAATGAGAAGGAAGTTCCTCCTAATGATGAAACTGTCGATAATAATCCAAATGAAGAAGAAACTAGAATAAACCAGAATGAAGGAAGGACTGGCGAAGCTGAAAAAGCTGGCGAAAGTGAAAAAGTTGGTGAAAGTGATAAAATTGGTGAAGAATGTCCATTATCTCCTTCTGGCGAAAAAGTTGATGTTGAGGCTTGAACTTCTTTTGTAATTTTACTTCTTTGGATTACTTCATCTTTATAACTTCTTGCAAATGGTGTACTTCAGTCATCTTTGAGATGTATTTACTCTTTTATTATTCTGCTTACTAGCGAGGAAGATAATGCTTGTTGTTTAACAATTCCCATACTGCCTCTCATTATCTTTCTTGCGATGAATGATCTGCATAAGTAATAATTAATTCTTATAATTTTTTTTTTTTTTTTTGCATCATGTGGTCTTATTTTGCCTTCCTAGTTAAAGGTCTTATTGTGCCACCTCTTGTCATTGCAGCAAAATCGCAGGACGTCTTTGCATTTGCATGCAAAAACCCATTGATCTTGCCTTAACTCTCTCTTTTTTATTGAAATTTTGTTGCGACAATATGACAGGCCTAAAAAATCTCGCGAAAATAAAGCCCCATGACATTGCCGTCTTGCGACGAAATCGCAGGACGTCCTTACACTTTCATGTACTGACCCATTGATCTCGTCTTATCTTTGTCTTTTGTATTATTGGCTCTTCAGGATTGTCGCACAAATATGACAATCCTAAATTTTCTTGCGAAAATAAAGCCTCATGACATTTGCGTCTTAAGACACTTATCAGCTCCCTAATGGAGGGTGCCGCCCTTATCTTCCCCCTGGTTTCCCCTTCAAGGAGACGTACCTCTACCATACAAGGTTGGCTCCTCCCATCTGGTCTTAACAACAACCAGTTGTTTTCGAAGCCTCTTATCCCTTTTGCCTATAGGGATTATGGTTACGAGACTGCACCCTAAGTGGGGTTTTCTTCGGGCCGAGTGCAGCATAAGCCAAGACTTGCCAAGAATGACCGAGACGCTTCAAACGCCCCAGGCACTCTTGGCTCAACCGTGTACCTCGGCGCCTTGATCAGATGCTGACTCCTTAGAAGAGACCCTCAGTCGTCCAACCTAAGTCATAAGCTTAGGTTGAAAATCCAAGGTACCTCTCCTGGATGGGCTTTATTGACCCCAAATCTCCATGACTCAGGTTCCAGGGGCGGTGTAACCTTTTCCCTAAGCCATGCAATAGGTACCCCCTTTTATGACGCACTATAGGTCTTATATTTGCCTCTTGCGAAATTTTGATTTTGCGAACTAGGGTGTACGCCATAGCAGGTTCTCCCCTTTCTAGTATGTCATTGATCTTTGATTATCTCTTGTCATTATCTGTGCGAAATTTTCGCATGTTCTTTCTTTGTTTTGTATAATCTCGCAATAACTCTTTCACAAGATTTTCATATAGATTCATTTTGCTTCAATCATACATCATTTCGCAGTCTATTCTTTCCCCACAATCTTTTACGGGTAATATCTCTTTAAGTATAACCTGTTCCACAGTCTATCGAGTCTGCGGCCCACATCTTTACCCTCAGGGTCCATCAATCTATATTCCCCTGTTCCAATTATATCCTTAATGATATAAGGTTCATCCCATTTTTTCACAAGATTTCCACCACTTTCTCGCTGATATATTGGTGTTTCTCGCAGCACCAAGTCACCTGGTTGAAATTCGCGTGTTTTAACACGTTTATTATATTCTCGGGCTAATCTTCGCTGGTAATTTTCCATATGCTGTAGAGCTCTTTCTCTTTTTTCTTCTTATTCATCTAACTTGGTTAAAATAATTCCCGCACTAAGATTTTTCTCCCAAGCTTCTCTCTTTGTTGTTGGAATAATAACTTCTGTTGGTAGCACGGCCTTAACTCCATATGTTAAACAGAAAGGTGACATTCCCATAGCTTCTCGCCTGGTTGTGTTGTAATCCCATACTGCATTATGCACCTGTTCGCACCATGCTCTATTATGCCCTTCTAATTTCTTCTTCAATATATCTGCGATTGTCTTATTTGTTGCTTATGCTTGTCCGTTGGCCTGAGGGTATAAAGGAGTTGACTTCCCACATTTTATCTTAAATGCATTAAGTAATAGTTCTATATTCTGTCCCTCAAACTGTTTCCCATTATCAGATACCAATTGTGCGGGGATTCCAAATCTGCATATGATATTCTCAAATATGAATGTAAAAATGTCTTTGTCGCGAATGTGTTGTACTGCCTTTACTTCTGCCCATTTTGTGAAATATTCTATAGCGACAATCAGATATCTTCTTTGCCCAGACCCCGGTAAAAATGGTCCCACAATATCTAAACCCAATTTTCCAAAAGGCCATACACTTGTTGAAGATGTTAATGGTGCTCCAAGTGCATGTATTTTCTTTCCGTGCCTTTGGAAATCTTCGCAACGTCTTGATATTTGTTTCGCATCTTCATGCATATATGGCCAGTAATAACCTTGCATTTTCTCTTTGTATGCCAAAGATCTTCTGCCGCTGTGATTGCCAGCATCCCCACTATGTAACATATTTAACACTTCTTCTCATTCTTTTCGTGTCAAACATCTGAGTGAAGGTCCGTTAAAGGATCTCCGGTACAGTATCCCATCTCTTAGTTCATAATTTGTCGCACGGCTTTTTAATTTGTGCGCCTCCAATCTATTCCTTGGTGTTTCTCCTCTCATCAGATATGCATGAAGTTCTGCTCTCCAATCTTCGATATTGGGTATTTGTTCTCCATCTTCTATTATCATTACATTTATCTCTTCTTCTTCTTCTTTATTGATTGATGGTGATAAAAGTGTCTATATCTTTATGCATCTCGCAGTTGGGTATGTCATCATACTTGAGATAAAAGCAAAAGCATCTGCGAGTCTGTTATCTTTTCTTGATATGTGTCTCCATTTTATTTTTGGGATTCTCGCTGACAATTCTTCAACAAGTTTCTTGTATTTCTTCATGGATGATTCATTTGTAGTGTATTCTCCTTTTATTTGACGAATGACTAGCCTGCGAATCACCAGGGAATGTGGCTTGTAAATGGTGAAATGATGTAATTGTATTCCTTGGGTGATTCTCACATTTTCCAACTTCATTTCTATTGTGAACTTCAAGGCATGTATCACAGCTTCATATTCTGTTTCATTATTGGTGGATGTAAACTCCAATATGAAGGAAAAAGCCATTTTATTGCCCTCTGGCGAAATCAAAAAAATTCCAACTCCGTTACCTTCCCCATTTGATGATCCATCCACCAATATTTCCCATCTATTTGGCTCTGTTAATAGATCTCTCGGATTTCCATGTTCTTCTTCTACATCCATCATTTCTTCCACAACTTCATCATCTTCTAAAGGAAATTCTCTTGCTAAGAAATGCTATCCTTTATTTTTAAGGGGAATGTCTCGCAACAACTTGCGATTTGTGTGAAGATAATATTTCATATTTGATTTTGAAGTGTCCTATTTGTACATTCCATCTCTCAACTCTGCCTGATCTTTTTGAATTCTTCATTACTGACTATATTGGTATTTTTGTAAATACCCTTATTTCATGTGCCTGAAAATATATGTGAAGTTTAAATGCTGCATAAACTAATGCCAAAATTAGCTTTTCAATTTTTGAATAATTTTTCTCTGCGGCATTGAAGGTTTTGCTGATGTAATAGATTGGTTTTTCAACTCCTGCGTCTATTCGTAATAAAACAGCACTTAATGCATGCGAAGTTGTCGCAAGATAGATTAATAATTCTTCTTACGGTTCTCGCTTTTGCGAAATAGATATATTCGTCGAGATGTTCTTTTATTCCTTGAAAAGCTTTCTCGCATTCGTCTGTCCATCTAAACTTCGTCCCCTTTTTGAGTATGTTGAAAAAATATTTACATTTGTCTGATGATCGCGAAATGAACCTTCCCAACGAAGCTAAGAGCCCATTTAACTTATGTACATCTTTTACCGTCATTTGGTGTTGGCATGTCACGAACTGCTTGCACTTTCTCTGGATCAACTTGTATTCCTTCTTTTGATAAGATGTAGCCTAAAAATTTTCCTGACGCAACCCCAAAGATACACTTTTCTGGATTTACTTTGATGTTAAAATGTCTCATTTGTTCAAAAATCTCCCTCAGATCTTGGACATGATCTTTTGCTTCTTTACTTTTTATTAACATATCATCCACATACACTTCTAATGTTTTGTGTATCCATTTCGCAAAAACCTTCTCTACCATCCTTTGGTATGTTGCTCCAGCATTTCGCAAACCAAATGGCATTTTTGTATAACAATATAACCCTCTTGGAGCGAAAAAAGCAGTATGCTCCTGATCTTCTTCAGCGAGAGGGATTTGATTGTAGCCTTTATATCCATCTAGAGATGATATTCTATCATTTCCTGCTGCTGATTAGACCATTTGTGGAATATCTAGCAACGAAAAACTATCTTTCAGACATGCTTTATTTAGATCAGTAAAATCTATACAAATTCTTATCCCCTTTTTCTTCTTTGGAACCACAACCATGTTTGCTATCCACTCCGGATATTTTGCTTGTCTTATGATTCCTGCATCAAGCATCTTCTGCAACTCTTCTTCTATTTGAGGATGATATGTTGTTGTGATTTTTCTGATTCTTTGTTTGAATGGCCTCTCATTTTTGTCAATCTCCAACCTATGACACGCCACAGACGGGTCTATTCCAGGCATCTCATCCATGTTCCACGCGAAAATATCTTTAAATTCTCGCAACATACCAATAGTTCTTTCTTCTTCATCTACCTCCATCTTAGTCCCAATTTTTAGTATTTTGGGTTCTTCTTCGGTTCCAACATTCACTTCTTTTGTTGGTTCTGCCGCAGTGTAACTGGTCTTGGGTTCTCCCATAGGTGTGGGTTCTTTTATCTCCTTCGCAAGATCATTCCCTTCTCCCAAAATTTCGCTGGGTATTCCTTTTCCTTCCTCTGCTCTTATCATATAAGCTCTAAATTCTTCTTCTTTCTTTGCCTCCTTCGCCACTTTTCTGCGATTTTTTTGCTTCTTTGCAGGTCCTTCATACTGTTTCACTTCAATTTGATAACATAATCTCGCTTTATCGGCCTCCCCTCTAATTTCACCAATCCCACTTGGCACAGGAAATTCAATGCATTGATGTAATGTTGATGCTACAACTTTAATTGCATGTATCCATGGCCTTCCCAACAGCATGTTGTATGGTGATTCCATATCCACTACGCATAGTGTCACTTGTGTTTCAATCTCTCCTAGCGAAATTCGCACCTTTATTTCTCCTTTTGGTTTTGTTGTAGATTTGCCAAAGCCATGAATATGATAGGTTGAAGGAGACATCTCTTCATCTTTATATCACATTCCTTTGTATGCATGGTAAAATATTATATCCGCCGAACTCCCTGTATCAACCAGAGTTCTGTTTACCGCCCATTCTTCTATAGTTTTTGCTGATTTCTCCTTTTCTTTTCGTGTGGTTATTGTGATTACCAAAGGAGATGTGTGGTTTAAATTTTCTCTTGGTATCCCTGCTGCTGTGAATGTAATCTTCTGTTTTTCCCAATCTTTCAAGGGTGATACCTTCTCCATCGTCGAGATTTTCTTTCCTTCAAAATCTCGTTTATGTATTCTCCCTCTGATATTTTCATGGAATTCATTAATCATTGTTTTTGTAATAAAGCTACACTCCAACTTTCTATTACGTTCCTTGATTTTAATTTTCTCTACTTTAACTGATTTATCAATTTGTTTCATCATTTTCTAGATTTGAACAATCTTTAATCTTTAATCTTCAATCCCTGTTTCTAGCGCCATTATGTAGTTGCAGGAATTCCTACAATACATCCCTCATAAGAATTCATAATATTTAACACATCTTTAAGATCAACAATCAACCTTTTTATTGATTGAGTTAGAAATTTTACAAGAAGGGAAGTGAAATCAAGAATATAATTGCTCCTCAAAACTTTCTCTCTCCTCAAAACTTTCTCTCCACTCTAAAAAGATCTCCCCTCTCTTAGGCCTACTCGGCCCTTTATATAGGACATTACATAATGGATGACAGCTAAGATGTCCTTTATTTTCGGATCTGGCTTGCGACATTCTCGCAAGTATTCAAATGTTAATCTCGCAACGCTCCTAAATCTCGCTAGGTCCTCACACCTTTCTCGTGTTCAGGCTATCGTCATCCGTTGCGTCATTTTTATTAGCAATCTGCGATATCTTGCTTTTTAACTCTTTCGAAAAGGTATAGATATTGCGATATTCTGATCCTACATGTATAATGAATTCTTGTAATTTTTTTATCCACATGATGTAAGAGTTTTGTCACTAAAATTGACAAAGGGGGAGATTGTTAGAGCATAGCTCGGTTGAACCCACCAAGCGTTGGTATGTCAAGTTTGGTTGTCATGTTTTGGTGAACCAAAACTCATTTAAAGAGTCGCTTGATTATTTACTAGTGTCAACTTCGTATAGGTTTACTAGAAAGTTATTAGGATATGAGACTTACAAGTATTACGTGAAGACTTGAAGAATGTGAAGAATGAAAGAGCTACAACGACGACATCATCCTTCCTCTTGAGGTTAGTAATATTTGACTTGAACTGTTTCATTCCTAACGTATCTTTCAAGTCGTGCATATTGAAAATATAACTGCGAAGCTGTGAATGATTATACTCTAGTTAGACATAGTATTAAGGAATTACAATACGAAGTATAACGTCTATCTTTTGAACTTCGTATATAAGACATCGACATAATCGTATGAATGCTATTGTGATTATGTATGGGTATGGGTGAAGATTTCATCCTAGGAAACAATATTTTACATTCGTTTAAAGGAAGTACAATTCATAAACTTGTTTTATGAATCGAAAGGGAAATCGCTAGGCTTATTGGTATTATTATTCATTGCAAATATTTGGATTACCAATATGTGTGTTTAGTATAACCGCTCATAACTTGTTTATGTATCTTGGTAAAACTATTCACAAGGCTTGACTTTTGTATTGGTATGACTTTTATTAGTGAAACCGATCTTAAGTAATCACCTCAGATGGTATGATCAATATGTTGTAATTGGTATGACCAACTCTAGACATTGGGGAACCGATCCTAGTAAGAGGTGCAACCGATCACAAGTGTGTGGAATCGATCCTTGTAAGAGGTGCAACAAGACTTAGTTATTGGCAACCGATCCTATGGCTTGTGCAATAGATTGCAAGTTAAATAACATAAATATGTGGTAGCCGATCCTAGTACCTAGTCAACCAAATTTTGGAAAGCTAGTGTGACCGATCCTAGTACCCACATAGAGGTAGAACCGAAACTTGTTTTGGTAGAACTGTGAAACCCATGATTGGTTATTTGATAGGATAATCAATCACATAGTTCTTGGAAGTCAGTTGAACCAATTCTAAACTTGTTTGGAAGTGTGGCAAATCAATTCCAAGATTGTAAATATGAAAAAAGGATTTACAAAGTAAAGATGTCGACATACTTTGAACATGTGCAATAACTCTTATCTTTTATTTTTCAAAGATATTCCTTAATAGCTAAAGGAGAATCCCGGATCGAAATAAATTGAGAATCTTTTAATTAAGTTTTTTAGTTTTATATGCTTTTAATTTCCAGCAATTAAAATGCATATCTTTAGAAAATAAAAATTGGTAATGTGCATTTACTAATTGGAGATTTTCTACTGTGATTTCGGTCAATATTTGGACAAAGCATTTCCAGGAATTATGGAAACCGAATTTGGAAATATATTGCATATCTTGAGAATATTTTCGGTTTTGGAAATTCCTTGGTGTCCAAACTTCCTTGGTCTATAAATATTGAAGTTTGCATCTCAAGCAAACCAATATTCAGAGTCAGCAAAACTACCTTGTTGTGTTGTTACTGGTGGAGCCGTCTATTCGGAGAGGAAAGTACCCTAATTAGGCGAAATATCTTACGACCGCTCATTTTAAAGACTTCTTTGGGATTGGGAAGCTCTACGAGTACCGTTGGTGGAAAACTAGATAATTGCAGTTTATTATTAGCTTTCAATTGATTTGATTGACTAACGGTTGTTGAACTTTGATTGCACCTAGTTTGTTTATGCTTGAGAATCTTCTATTTTGATATAAGATTCACTCAAACTAGATCGAAGTTTCGAAGAGGATCTTTAGACTGTTTGTAGATCTAAAGACGTCTTGTGATAATCCATTGTTAACAGACTACGTTCAGTGTGTGATTGATCACAAGAGATTCAAGATGATTGTGTGCAGGTGTTTATTGAAGATCTAAGAAGATTTCTGATTTGAGTTCATAATCTTTGGTGTGCACAAAACTTGATCGGCTGGGGATCCAATTATAATCGGTTTATCTTTGTGATAACCTTGATTGATTAGTTGAGTAGATCGGCATCAATACAATTCTTTGTGATTTAAAGTATTGATTGCATAGTCTTGACAATTACTTTGGTAGTTGTTGATAAGATAGATCTAAGGACCTTACAAAGGAGTTTATTGGGATAAACGAAGAGCCTTTTGTCAAACTCATATCACGTTGTTTGAAAAGAGTTGTTACCGAACAGATTTGTTGTTCCTATACTGTTTGGAATACGAACCAAAGGAATTTTTCCAAGTGCGTGACTTATTACAAGTTGGAGGCGCAGGGATACAGACGGAACTAGGTGAACTATAGGTTTAGTTGCTTGGTCTCAACTATACGAAGTTGGTTTAGATTTTGTATAGCGGATTAATCCTGGGAGTATCCAATTCTGGACAAGGTCCCGGGGTTTTTGTGCATTTGCGGTTTCCTTGTTAACAAAATATTGTTGTGTCTTTTACTTTTCTATTTCCGCAATTATAATTGTTTTTATTATAATTAGAAGTAAAATACACAAACGTTGTAGTAGCGGGATTTCCCACACTACACCCCTCATTATATTTTGTAGATCTAAATAATATTAATCATCTAAATTTCAAATATAAGTGCTAGAAATTTAAATAGACACATAAGATTTTTACGTGGTTCGATCAATGTGATCTACATCCACGGATCTCACTATGATTGTTGAGGTTACATAAGAATTACATTTACAATCTCCATTAATGGATATTTTGTAGAGCTCTAGATCTAATTATTTGGGGAAGAAGATGATAAAGAAAATAAATCTCTCTCCAAAAATATTTCTCTCTCTCCAGTGTCTCCCCCCTTTTTCTCTCTCCTGCTCTCCTCTTTATATAGTGTTTACATAGTGGATGACAGCTCACATACAGCTCATACTCTCGAGAGCTCTTTGATAATTTCGCAGGCTCTCGCTACCTCCTCTCGAGACACTCTCTCGAGCCCTTTGATGATTTCGCAGGCTCTCGCTACCTCCTCTCGAGACATTCTCTCAAGCCCTTTAATGATTTCGCAGGCTCTCGCTACCTCCTCTCGAGAGATTCTCTCGAGTCTTGCTACCTCCACTCGAGACATTCTCGCGAGTCTTGCTACATTCTCGCGAGTTATGAAAAATAATGAATCTCGCAAGCTCTTCTCGCGAGTTAAGGAAATAATTGAATCTCGCATGCTAAGAAAATATGTTGTGCGATATTTGAATCCTACATCTTGCCTCTTTTTCCTTGAATATTGCTTGAAGAGCGATCTTTAAGGAAAAATCTGTTGTTGTAGTAATCTTTGGTCTTTGTTGATGAAGGAACGAGCGGAAGAATACTTTGGACTTGAAAAGTACGTACTTGCCTCTATTCTTTTGCGAAGTTCAAGCTTTGAGAAGTATATATGAAGTATCGTTTCTTGAATTATGCGAAGTATGAAGTATCCTTGAAGAAGTATAAGAAGTACTCAATCCTCTAAATGTAAGAAGTATTGCGAATCCATCATGCGAAACTCTCGCTCCATGTTCTTTGCCTCATGCTATGTTTCTATTCTTTCGCGAAGTTCGAAACTTTGCGAAGTGGATAAGAAATATTAATCCTTGAAGTATAAGAAGTATTGCCTCTATTCATGCGAAGTCATTATTCCATTTTTGGTGAGGATTCTTGTTGTTCATTGGTAAACATCTTCCTTGAAATGATTCTTGCCGAGAAAATAAAGAACATTGCCGAGAAAATAAAGAACATAAAATGTTTTTTCGGTAATCCATTGTTGCCTCTGTTCTTTATCTACGAAGGTAGAATCATTGAAAAAGTGTTGAATGAGTGAGTTATTTCTTCATTCTTACCTTTCCTCTATCTCCTGCGTTGTGCTCATGCGATAGTATAATCTCTTCATTGCTTTATGTTGAATTTTATAATTGCGACAAGATCGCAGGACGTCTTTACATTTTCATGCAATGACCCATTGACCTTGCCTTATCATTTTTGTGTGGACTTCCAAGTTAGACCTCCCTAATTAGAGGTCCTCCCCTGCCACCTTTCATCGCGACAAAATCGCAGGACGTCTTTACACTTGCATGTAAAGACCCATTGATCTTGCCTTATCATTTTCCAAGTATTTTTGCCTCTGCAGGATGTTTTAGTTGCGACAATATGACAGGCCTAGATATCCTTGCGAACATAAAGCCCCATGACATTGCCGTCGTGCGACGAAATCGCAGGACGTCCGTACACTTTCGTGTAAAGACCCATTGATCTCGTCTTACCCTCGCGTTAGTATTATTGCCTCTTCAGGATCATTGCACAAATATGACAAGCCTAAGTCTCCTTGCGAAAACAAAGCCTCATGACATTTGCGTCTGTTTTGACACTCCCCTATTGGAGAGCGTCGCCCTTATCATCTCCCGGTTGCCCCTTCAAGGAGGCGAAACATCGGCCATACAAGACTAGCTCCTCCCATCCGGTCTTAACAACAACCCAGTTGTTTTCGCAGCCTCTTATCCCTTATACCTATAGGGTTTATGGTTACGAGACTGCACCCTAAGTGGAGTTTTCTTCGGGCGAGTGCAACATATGCCAAGACTTGCCAAGAATGGCCAGGGTAGGTTCATCCATCCCGGGCACTCTGCTCAACCGTGTACCTCGGCGCCTTGAGCATACACTGACTCCTTGAAAGAGACCCTCGGTCGCCCAACCAGGGTATAACCTACATATATAGTTGGGAATCCAAGGTACCTCTTCCGGATAGGCTTTCATGGGCCCCAAATTTCCATGACTCAGGCTTCAGGAGCGGTGTAACCTTCCCCCTGAGCCATGTCGAGAGATACCCCCTTATATGACGCACTTTAGGTCTTACATTTGCCTCTTACGAAATGTTATTCGCGAACTAGGTGTACGCCATAAAGGTTCGTCCCATTCACTCACTCAATCATTTTTGTCAATTCATTCAATCATTCATTTTTGATTATCTCTTCTCATTATCTTTGCGAAATTATCGCATGTCTTCATTCTTTCATTCATTTCTTCATTTCTGTCATTTCTTTCATTCATTCTTCCATTCCTTGCGAAATAATCATCAACTCTTTTCTTTGCGAAATAATTCAAAGATCTTTTGAAGTAATGAAATACCAAATTCATGCCTCTGACCAACTAATTCCACTAGAAGTTCGCAACCGCACAAATTCTTGCTGGTTACTTCTCGCTGGTATTTTGGGAAGACATCTGCGAGGTGAACATCTGCAAAGAAATGTTCTGGATGTAAACATTCGCAAGGAAAACCAAAAATTTTGCGCGACCATGCGTAATCGAACCCGCGACCTTCTTCTTGAATTTTATTGTCCAGACCAAATGTACTGGCTTCAACTTTGTGAAAGAAGGGTGAAATTCGCATAAGTTATTCCTTTCTTGTCGTCATTTCTATTTTAAACATCAGAAGTTTGTCTTCGTCTTCTTATCTCCCTTTCATTCTTTTTATGTTAGCCCTGCTCGCGATTTGCCGTTGATGATGTTGTTAAGAGCCTGTGTCCTATGTTAGATATGATTTTCTTCGATGTTATTTCATCAATTTTGTATTTTTGATCATACTCTCTCGTTGATTTACTTTGCTGAAATGGTTATTTCGTTGTGTTGACTTGCTGATAAAATAAGCTACTCCGGTGGCCTTCTTGTTGATGGTTTGAGCTAACTTGCTTATTGTCTTCTCTTTGCCTTCTTATTGCTTATTTATGCTCTTCATCTTCTCGCCAATCAATCTTTACTAAGTTGATGGTGAGCTGCGTCTGTATTGAGAGTTCTTCGCCTGCTACTACCGCTTGGATGAGACCGGATGACCTCGCCGCCTTCCAGATGACCTCGCCAGACTTCATTCCTCAAGATGACCTCGCCAGCCTTCTTGGCCTCTTTCATTATACTTTTCTTCATCACCGGATGTGTCCTGTTGTTCTCTGTTTTCGTCATTCCTTCTTCTTTCCTTCCTCTTTGCAAAAACTATTAACTTCATGTCAAATATTCACTTCTCAGGTTTTAAACTTGCGAGCTAATCTTTGCTGGTTGCTGACTTCGCAGGAATACTTCTTCCTTAGTTCCCTCTTCGCAGTAGCTGGCGGTGAATGAAGCATCTTTACCCTTGTGGATGATCCTCTGGCGCCAATATGTAGTTTCTTTTGCTTGGTTTTTGCTTTTCAACCTTTAATATTCCCCTGTACTTATACTTTGCTGCAAGCAAATAGTTTTACTTCCTCTTCGTAAAGTCTATTATTATAGGTTCGCTGAGTACTCTTCTTGATGACGATAACTACTCACTGATAACTGACAGTGAAGTTTTGACTACTGCATGTTTACTCTGCGTAAACTGTTTTCTTTGCGTGAGCTATTAGCTTCGCCGGCATTGAATCTTTCCAAACTGATATTAACTCTAACCGAGATTTAGCTTCGCTGGATTGCATTGAACTTAATTGTTGCGAACTTCTTGGTATTGTAATGATAACTCCTTCGTCTACATCTGTAAGTTCGCCTTTCTTCTTCCCTTACGTCTGGAAAATGTTCCACTTTTCTTTGCTGGTACATTCACCATGTTGTTAACTTCTCTTAACAAACTTCGGTCTTCTCTTAATTGATCATTTCACCAACATGTACGTCTTCCATTTCATTTCTCCTTGGTTTCTCTCTTCGCCCGTATATCTTTTCTTCTTCGCCACTAACAGCTCATGCATTTCCATTATATCTCTCTCGTAATAATTCTAAGAACAAAACAAAGAGATATAGAAAATATGTATCTTGTTGAAACCGATTGTTGCCCTAATTGGATTAGTGCCGATATTTTTCTCTGTTGGGATGATATTTCTTTGCCAGGATTACTTCACAAAGTTCTTTTGCTCACTGCGAACGTCTCTCGAAGTCTCATTGATGAAGTGCACTTTGTTGGATTGAGAACTCTTCGCCTGTAGAGTTGTTGCATTCCTTTCTTCGCTAACGACCACCAAGTTAACCTTCGCTGGAACCCTTAAAGTAAACCTTTTCCATATATTTTCTTATCTAGCTGATTTTTGTCTTACAGTATGAGTTTGATCATTGCTGTGGTTGACAAGTCGTTGATGGTGTGACTGTGAAGGAATGTCGAGCTGGTGATGAAACTCGAGCTTGGCAATGGCCTTGAACAAAGGAGATGATGGACGCCGAGATGAAGGTCTCGAACTCAGATGAACGGAGCTTGAATTGTGTTTCTTCGCTAGCATTGGGTTATCTTGAATTGTGCTGCCTTGAATTCAACAATCGTCTGTTGTTGTAGCCTGCCTCTGCTGCGGTCACTTCGCTGAAAACAAGAGCTGCTGGCGTGGTTTAATTCTCATATATTATCATTTTATTCTCGCTATTTGCATAAACTTTCTGTTCATCTTTTCTTCTTCAGTTGATTGGTAGCTCATTTCGGCTTCTTATTTCTTCGCAGCTGCACAATTTGTTCTCGGGAACGATTTGTTTTATTCTTTTGTCCTTATTACCTGTGCGTCTTTGAAGTTTGGTGGTTCACTGCATGACTTGTGTAAAAGGGATATGGGTATGGTGGGAATCGATCTCGCAGCATCAAAATTTTCTTTTCGCTCGCGACCATCAACACCAACTTTGTTTATGCGAAGGATAGTTATACTACCGCTCCTTTTAAGTTCCAGAAAAACATGCAAAAACTGTGAGCTTATCAATGTATTCACTCTTGATGTCGCCTCCTGTCTTCGGATGCTATAATCTTCCAGCAAAGTGGATTTCTTTCTTCGCCTGTGGCTGGTCATTCCAAGAAATCTCCCTTTAACTGCACGTGCTCTTCCTTTTCACGCTATAATGACGATTCCTTCATCATTAACAAGTCTATCCTGTGAATTTTCGCCCATGCAAGTATCAAACCAAGGATCGGATGGGCAAATCAGAAAAGCTTTAAACTACTGTGTAAATGAAATATGAAAATCATAACTGAAAAATCTCCAAATCGTTTTTAAATTGCAATATTCTATATTTTCGAAATCCATTAAATGGGTTTATCAACAAAGACTAACATTTTTGTAAAAAATCTAACTTCTGTTGGAAAAGAAGATTGTGTTTTAAAGAGTTCTTTTCAAAAAAAAAAAAAATTGCTTTTAAAATTCCAAGATCTGAATATATGAACAAAGTATAAGAGAAATAGGGTAGAAATTTGTCTTGATTTGTTGATGAAGACTCTGATTGGTTTCACTTTTCTATTTTTTCTTCATCTCCATTTCTGCGTCTTTTAGGATGCCGATGACATTCGTCTTATGAAAATGCACATTACTAGTGAAACTACCTATTTTACCCCTGGAACTTCAATATTCAGTGAGATATATCTTCACAGTAAGCTAATTTCTTTGAAATTTCTCTTAAAGTTTATAGATCCAATTGAATTCATCACCAACAGTAGCCGTTTTTTCTAAACTTTCTTGAACCAACAAGATTAGGTCCCTGTTTCTAGCGCATATGTAGTAGCGGGATTTCCCACACTACACCCCTCATTATATTTTGTAGATCTAAATAATATTAATCATCTAAATTTCAAATATAAGTGCTAGAAATTTAAATAGACACATAAGATTTTTTACGTGGTTCGATCAATGTGATCTACATCCACGGATCTCACTATGATTGTTGAGGTTACATAAGAATTACATTTACAATCTCCATTAATGGATATTTTGTAGAGCTCTAGATCTAATTATTTGGGGAAGAAGATGATAAAGAAAATAAATCTCTCTCCAAAAATATTTCTCTCTCTCCAGTGTCTCCCCCCTTTTTCTCTCTCCTGCTCTCCTCTTTATATAGTGTTTACATAGTGGATGACAGCTCACATACAGCTCATACTCTCGAGAGCTCTTTGATAATTTCGCAGGCTCTCGCTACCTTCTCTCGAGACACTCTCTCGAGCCCTTTGATGATTTCGCAGGCTCTCGCTACCTCCTCTCGAGACATTCTCTCAAGCCCTTTAATGATTTCGCAGGCTCTCGCTACCTCCTCTCGAGAGATTCTCTCGAGTCTTGCTACCTCCTCTCGAGACATTCTCGCGAGTCTTGCTACATTCTCGCGAGTTATGAAAAATAATGAATCTCGCAAGCTCTTCTCGCGAGTTAAGGAAATAATTGAATCTCGCATGCTAAGAAAATATGTTGTGCGATATTTGAATCCTACAAACGTTAATTCCTATTTACTTGATAGCAATCATATTGTGTTTGGTTAAGTCTGAACCTATTATCAAGTAAACATACTTCGTTGTTGTATTGTCTCTATCTTGTATCCATAGTCAATCATGCAAGTTACCTTGTTGTCATATTGTCTCGATCTCGTATCCATAGACGATCACACGAAGTGTGAACCGATTAGTTGTATTGTCTCGACTCAGTCCATAGACAATCACTTCCGGAGAAAGGACTTATAGGTGGAAAAGTTTTAGATTGAGGTATATTTGGGTACCCTCGTCTTTTCAAACAATCTTCAAAAAATCACTTAAGATCAATTTTCAGATATCAATCTTGAGGAATCACAGATTCTGAGACGAAGAGAACTTTGCGATTTATATCTATCTTACCTGAAAGAAATTGTGAGAACCTTGATCACAGAAATGCAAGATCAGGATACACGTACTATCAAGGTAAAGATAATCGGACCTGGCTTCAAGAATCGCCAAAGCGAAGTCTTTAGTCGTAGACCTAATTATGTTTCTCAGAGGAAACCTAAGTTAATAGAGGACGACTCTAGCAATAAACTACGACACAAAGTGTCACTGATTAAATTTCCAAAATGAAAGAGCATCTATATTTATAGTTTTTCAAGACTGAGGGTTGCTTAGAAATCAAGCTAATATAACTTGAGAATCAAGCAAATACTTTTAGTCTTGAAAATACAATAGAAGAATATACACTATGGTTTGGTTACGGAACCGTGTAATGACTGTTCACATGGCAAATATGCCATGTGAACAATAAGAAAATTGATGTTCATTAAAACACTTAAAAATTTAATCATAATGCACACACATAAGTGTTTAAGTGATAAATGACGTCTTAGAAGTATTTAAGAGAGTCATAGAAATGTTAAACATATTTAAAAAAAAATAAGTCTTTAAGCATCTGTTAAATTCTACTAGGACTGTTGGTGAAATGGTTCGTGAACCGTAAGGCATGTTCACGAGTCAGGGTAATACTGTTCATGAATCGGGTTTGCCAACCCTACAATACTATTAAACTCAGATGGCTACGGCTCGTGAACCAGGTTCACCAACTGCTAGACTTTTAATACCAACACAAAAATTCAGTTCGCCACGGTTCGTGAACTGTCCCTAACTGAACTTACGGTTTGCGAACTGGTTCGCCAACCTTCCCTGTATTTCTGAAACTCAGATATCTACGGTTTTCAAAGTGGTTCTCCAACCTATCCTGAGCAAAAATATCATAAGTTCATGATTTTCTCTCTTATGATGTTTAAAACATTCCCAAATGAAAAAAAAATTACTATATGGGAGATTTCCAATTGATCCACAAATTAATTCTCAAAAAACAATTTGTTTCGAACTAATATTGTTAAGGACCTTTGAACATCTTTACTAGAATCATATTTCAAGACTTTTAACAAGATAAACTTGACTCGAAATTTCTTCTTTGTAAATCAACTAGAAGTCATATGACATAGTCTCAACAGATAGAATGGTAAGATAGTGAATAAAATAGATTTGGTTTCAATCTTCACATACCTGATGCAAGAGTTCTCCAAATGTCTTTGTTGATCTTTAGTTTTCGAGGTGATGTATGATATTTAAACCAAATTTTAACCCAGTCCGAGACTTGTCTAGTAGACTATAAATCAAGATATTGTTTTGATTATCTACCATTGGCAACAAGCTTGAGATAGCAAAAACTTGTGGGTTCAACCGAGCATTGCTCTAGCACATACTTTTAAGGTTTACAATTCAGCAATGTAAAGATGGTATTTTTATATCACAAGAAAAATATGTTAGAAATCTTGTTAAGAAGTTTGAACTTCATGAAGCAACTCCCATGGAAACCCCTGCAACCCCTAGAAAGCTTCAAGCTGATTTTGATGAAAGATTTGTTGATCAAAAAATATATATGATTGGAAGTCCATCATATGCCTTCAATGTAGGATATTATGCAATATTTCAAGATGACCCAAAGAATCATACCCGAAAGATGAAAAAGGAATCATACGATATGTGAAAAGAACAGTTGACGGTGGTTTACTATATTCTATGAATACCAATAGTACTCTGATTTCTAACTCAGGTGTTGATTGGGCTGGATGTGTAGAATATCGCAAGATCATTTCAGGAGGATGTTTTTATGTTGGTGGAAGTATGCAGCATGGTGTTTATAGGTGATTTGCAATCCAACCCTAATAACAACAAGACACACGCTAATTTGGAGGATAAGCTTGCCTTATTAGTTTAAATTCATTCCTTACTAGAAAGTAACCCGTGCTGCGCACCGGGTGGGTGCCTTTTTGTGTTGCTCGTGCTGTAAAACTATGTGATAATCACTATCTAAAAATGTGTTCACTTGTAAATTGATTCACAACTCCGTATACTATACAATTAATGATTGTCATCGGTACTGAGATCCTTGGAGTTCAGATGATATATGCAAACAAATGGACAAAAAATATAGTAATAAGCAATTGTTCATAGGCCTAATGAAATGGAGTACCATCGACCTGTTATAAAAATCAATCATGAAAACAAAAATCAACTTCCAAGAGTAGGATTTTAAAATAGTTCACATGGGCATAACTTCCATAACAGAACATATGGACATAACTTTGCATCTAATAGCAATCTTTGTTTGATTTGACTAAGGGAAAACCACACAAATAGAGCCCAAAAAAGGCCTTTGGATCTCATGCATGATGACATACTCACGCTACAGCAATAAGGAAAGGAAGTAGCATCACCCTCTTATACCTCAAATGAGCTGCAACATGTCCCATGATACAGTCAATAAGCTGCCCAATTGTCTTTCAGAAGGAGTATATTTAGGTTAAAAATGATGTGTATTAACTTGTCTCCTTACCGAATGCCTATTAGCAAACTTGTCTCCAACCTAAGGTATTCCAACAGATCTAATATTTACTTTCACAAAACCGAAACCATCGACATTAGTTGTTAACATCACCTGCAAATAACACCTGTACATTGGCTTATTTAAATGTATATATAAATTAAATTTAAAATTTCAACAGCCTTACTACATGTGAACAATAACATATATGATCGCTATCCCGCTTTCACTACGCCTAATGCTGGCACAGTGGAGTGGACACATTGTTTGTACGATGTTTGTAACGGAAGCTTGCCCTTTCAGAAAAAATTGGATACATAACCAATATCGCATCCCTAATCTGCATGCATAAATGAAAGAACAAATTCCATTTCCATGAGGATTATCAGAATATATATTGGACAGATCTTAGCCGTGGAAGAAAAGACGGTACCTCTTTCACAATATTAACGTTGACTGAACTCTATTGGTGGAGGAAACATTGGAGCATGAAAGTTTGTTTCCCTAATAGTTTGTTCTTCTCTTATCACGTGTCATTGTGTGATCCAAAATAGACCAAACTTAGTCAATTTTTTCTCTTATTCTTTGTTGCTGGTTATAGATACTGTTGTTTTGTATCTATAAGAGGATACTACTATATACTCAATGGCAGGTGCATATGAAACTGCAAAGATTAAGCAGACGAATGTTAATCAATCTTAGATATATATATATATGTGAAACACAAATCAAATTACTGTGCTTCTCAATGGTAGAGAAATAAACTATGATCAATGCATACTGAATCGGGAATTTACGCAAACATATAAAGCAAGCTTAGTATAATGCTAAATATCAGTAAAAGCACTAATCACTAATAGGTGTAGAATACACCGTATTTACTATCTAGTAGTTACGCTTTATTTGTTATTTTTCTTGTGAATTATGTACTTTACGTGTGTTTTTGAGTTATTAGGTACTTTGGAGTCACACGGAGTAAAAGAAGAAGAAATTATTCTATTTGAGCCAAAAGGGAAAAATTGTCATTTCAGGGGCGAACACTATCCGGAGCCAAGTCATAGCTGAGGGGCAACTCTCTCAAAGGAGTATTAAGAACAACCAATTGATTATTCTTTTTGTTAGGGGGTGACCATTTGTTAAGGGGCGACTCTCTTCTGGAGAAGTATTAAACAGAGACTAGCATTGGTTAAAGGGATATCAGTTGGGTAGCCCTTATCGAGGTGACCGGGCACTGACTATAACCTACAACCCCAAATCCAGAAACTCTCGACATTCAATCATTTTTGCCTCGAAATTGAGAAAAAAGCAATTCCGCTTCCGCTCGTTGTCCGAGAGGAAATAGAGATCGAAAAGGCAAGAGAAACTTGAGAGATTTACGAGATTTATATGGCATCCGAGTTGAGAGAAATCGGACGCGATGAAGTTACAGGTGATGGGTCAAGTTATTAGGGTTTGGTGTTAATTGGAGAAGAAACGAATCGCTATCTTTGGATCTTGATTCGATCGAAGAAATGGTGAGGATTAAAGAGGGGTTTTACAAGTTCACATGGTTTTACAACCGGGTCCGAATTGAATTGAGATTTGCAGAGAACTTGCTCAAGATTGAGTTAGGGTTTTGATGGTGGAATCTGGTTGATTTCAAGAAAAAATTGAAGACAATGATGTTTCTTGTTGATCAAGATCGAAATGGAATAAGGGTTTGCGTTGGTGGTGGTACTTGAGAATTCAGACTTGGGTTTTGAGCAGAAATTGATGAAACTCAGATGGGGATTATGGTGCTGCTACTAGTGTTCAATTGGTGGTTAATTCAAGAATGGGGCTGGAATTGAAGTTGGAGCTATTGTGTTACGGGTGATATTCATGGTTGTGTGGGTTTGTGTGAATCGAGAATGAGGCGAGAGATGAAGCTAAATTGAGTGGGTTCGTCGGTGAAGGTTTGGGAATGGAAGTGATGGTTGGCAATGAATTGTATGGATGAGATGGAGAAGGAGTATTGAACCTGTGTGCCTTGTGAATTGAAGGTTCAACTCGGTGCTAGTGATGCACTTCACTGGTGTTTGCAACTCGCTGACTTGGTGGTGATGATGGTAACATGAGTTTCGGTGGTGATGCATTGTTGTGGTTTAGTTTCAATATGCTGCAGGTTCATGATAGTGCATGGTTGGAGCTTGGCAGTGGTGATGAACAAGTGCAAATGGTCATGGCTTGGAAGGTGCTACGTGTCATTAAGAAATGCATTATGGTGTGCAGGCGAGGAGCAACAAAGTGGTTCTTGGTATGAGGTCGGGTTGTGGTGGTCTTGGTAGAATGGGTGATAGAAATGGTGTTCAATGGGTTGTGGTATGAGTATAAAAGTAGGAAGATGGTTGATGTTGCAGTGGGTTACAAAAGAAGCTGCAATTCATGGAAGATGACTTGTGAACCAGAGAAGAATTGGAGATTGAGAGCATGAGACTGGTGTTGGCAGAATTGAATGGTTACAGGGAAGGATACAACCATCCGGTCAGGCATGAAAACTGCACAACTGCAACAAATTTGGCCTGGGCAAGTAGCCTGGCTAGGACCAGTCAGCCGAGTTAGCTAGCTGACTCGGTTCTGGCTCAGTGCTTGACCCAGTTGACCCGACCGATCCAACCCGTTGACCGGTGACCGGTTTGACTTTGCCGGTCACCTGAAATAGTTTTCCGGCGACTTTCCAGCCAAGTTCCGGCCATAATCCCAGTTTTCCGGCGACGAGTTTTGGGCAGAATTTTCACATGGGTTTCTCTCACACATGGGCTTGGTGGACCACTTGGAGATGGGTTTTGAGAAGACCTAATATTGGAAGGAGTATCCTTATGGAATGGGAGAAGCATATATATAGAAAACTCTTTCTCTAAACCATATATCTCCATTAGGGAGACTTCTACTTTTGTTCTAGGGTTTCATGATAGTCTCTTCTTTGATGAATATGATGATGATTTCCAAAAACACAAGTACTTAATCTTATTATTGGTTAAAGATGTAGTTGGATTTTGAAAACAAGTTTTGATCTTTATGAATTAGTTTTCTCTCAATATTATCGTTTGATTTCTACGGGTTATAATAATTGCATGATTGATGTATTGCAATATGATTGAATGTTTGTTTAGTTAAGTCTAGAATTGATTGAACTCACATCCATATCTATAGCTATTTTAGGGTTTTCATCGAGCGATAACCTTGAATACGAGTAGCATGATATGACTCTAGGTTGTAGTGATACATCCTTGTAATCATATGTAGAAATTGACCTTTGTCCGAATTGTTTGCGCAATGTATTACAATTGCATTGATTAGCCTATTTCTGAAACTTAATGCTCCTAGAATTGAACTTAATTAGCGCAAGGCGTTAGGTTATTCTTTAGGTAGAATTCACATACGCAAATTTCTAATGTGTGTGTTGATGACTTAGGAAATTACGGAGTATTCTTGCAATAAGGTATTCTTTGGCTTTTGATGATAGCGAGATTAAATAGGAATTCTATTCATACTTTCAAATACTTGTTTACAATTGAAGATGAAATCTATAACCAATATTCTCACTACCTTGATTTGCGTGTTTTATTTATTTGTTTGCTTTTAATTTCTTTTTACTCTCATAAAAATCAGAAAAACTCCAGGTGATTTATATAGGAAACTGAAACAATTTGACAACCTAGACCTCTCTGTGGGATCGATCCTTTCTTGCCCTTGCTATATTTATATTTTGAGTAGTAAGAAAGTGTAATTATATTTGTGTCGGCTGACAATCGGTCAAATTTTGGCGCCGTTGCCGGGGAGACAGCGGTTGTTAATTGTTTTTGGTTTCTTATTTTTGTTTTAGTTTTGTTTTACTTTTTCTTATTCTTTGGTTTCTAACCGAGTTTTGAGAATCTCGTTTCAGGTACCAATTGCTATGGACGGAGCATATTGGAGCAATCAATACGGGTTTCAACCTCAACAACATGAAAACTATCATCCTTACGGGGAGTACAATCAAAATCAATCCTTTGGTTATGATCAATACTCCACGTACCCTTTTAGTTGTTCTCATACATTCCAACCTTCTTACGGTGGGTATGTAAGTGAGCAACCACAAGGAGGGGAGATTAGTTGTACTCCTATTAATTTTTCCTCTAGTTTGGTAGATGAAATGCAACGATTTATGGACAGCATGGAGTCAGTTTGTGGACAACCCAGCGTGGAACTAATTTCATCGACCGAATGTGCTCATAGTATGTTTGGCCCAATTTCTGATCGTAGTTATGATCATCCACCCATTCAAAGGGAATATAATTGGCCTAACAATACTGAAGTAAGTAATTCTACTTTTTCTTTGTCGAATGAGCTTTACAAACAAATGGAACACTATATTCAGAATTTGGATGGAACACTCCAAGAGCTTCAAAAAGGTGTTTCCACTTTAAGAAAGGGCATTGATGAGTACAGGGAGGAAATGAATAATAATGTTGAAAAAGGCGAACCTTTGGGGACTTTTGTTGATATTTGTGTAGTTAACTCAACTCTTGATCGTAATAATGATCATTCACCTATTCAAAAGGATGAGTTAGAGATTAGCAACACTAAATTCAACGACGAACAATCTTATGTTGACTATGATAGTGATGATTATTATGAAAATACATTGCCTAAACCAAGTCATGGTGACATCCCCGAGGAGTTTACAATGAAGTCTTTTTGCAATCAAGGTGAAGTAGAAAAGGGCCAACCTTTGGAGATATTGGATGACATTAGTGTAGTTGACTCAATCCTTGATCTTTATAATGATCAAGAACCTATTCAAAAGGTACATGAGTATGATGAAACTAGTGTTTTACAAGATTTTGCAACATGGTTTGAGTTTAATGAAGAGGAATATGTTGAGAATGAGACCGTTATGACCAATATTATGGAAGACCCAATTGAACTTGTGAATGTTTATAATGATGATGTTTATGTCGAGACTTTGGTTAAGGCAGAAACGGACGAAGAATGGTTGCTAGGTTTGATAGAGTACCATGATATACAAGAGGTGAACAATTCACTTGAGTTTTTCAAGGATGAAGAGGATTCCGTGATACAAGAGATTGTGCAAGGTTTATCTAACCCTTTGCATATTGTTTCTTCTCCTTTACCTCTTATTGGTTTGAATGTATGTGCTTCGAGAATATTGTTGAATGACTTTGTTTCTCGTTTTCCGCCATTAGAGATACTTGATTCTCATACTATGCAGGTTATGGAACAAGAAACCGTGGAAGTACCCGACTTCTATATTCTTTATACACTTCCAAGTGTAGACAAGAATAAGTGTGGGGGAAGATTTTATCGGCTAATAGCTTCACTTTTGCTTTATTGTACTAATATTTGTGTGAAGCTAGTGTTTGCAAAACAGGTTCTATGGAAGGATCCCCAACTTTTCAGATTGTTAGTATATGGGGAATGAATCTTGCAAGGAGATAGTCGGGCTGACGACTTTAAACCAAGCGCTAAGTGGGAGGCAACCCACCAGTTTTGTATATTTATCCTTATCTTTTTATTTTTATGCATTTGCTTTTATCTTTATTTTCTTGTTTTTGCATATCATTTGCGGAATTTCCCACCTTGAACTCTCTTTGGAAGATTCAATTTTACATTGAGGACAATGTAAAGTTTAAGTGTGGGGGAGCATTTATATGTTTTAGTTTGTTTTATGTATAAAAAAAAAAAAAAAAAATCAGAAAAATAGAAAAATCAGAAAAATTTGTGCTTTTTGAACTCCGAAATCTAGAACTTGTGCCTTTAGGATGACACCATTAGTGGATGGAACCATTTTGAATGCAGGAGTTGAGGAACCAATTAACTAAAAGGGAAGAATATAGCTCAGAAATCACAAATTAACATGATAGTTGTCACCATATCTCGGAATATCACCATATCGCATTCTATTTTTATTTTTCCATATTTATCTATTGTTCTCTAAGTGTTTTGGTGGGTCACTAAACATCGACGTGTTATTACTGCTAGGATGAATTAGAGTGATTGAGTTACTAGAAAAAGAATAAAAAAATGAAAAAAATATATGAAAAAAAAAAAAAAAAGACCGACCAATTAGACCAAAACGGAATAAAAAAGACACTTGGGAATAGCAGTATGTGTGAAACGTAGTCCCTGTCTCCGTCGCCTAAACAAGCGTGGAATGCAGGATCCAAGGCAACTATCACGTACTTGCTGACAAGAAGCATGCGCTTGGATCCAGTTTGATCTAATCATGCCGTCTAAAAAAAAAAAAGGAAAAAGAAACAAAAAGTGAAAAAGAAAAAAAAAGAAAGTATTATATTTGGTGAATAAAGTCACTCTGGTTCCCTTGTATATGCCAGTGTGTTGACACTAGAATTGACCAAGTAGCTCAATCCAATAGGCATAGGTTAATTTTGGCAGTAACCTTCAGACAGATATGGGAAACATCGAACACTTGTGAACATTCGCCAACATCTACATCTTTATCCATCTTCTTAATCTTTTCATTGTGATTGTGGTTTGTTAGTTTCCGAGTATTGTGGCTTGTTCGACTATCTAATTAGAGTTTATTTACTAATATATGAATTGAATTTGCAAGGTACCTCCTCCTGTAGTCATTTTGGATTCGTTCATTGATTTGTCACGAATAGACGGAGTTTGAAATATAGGTTTTGTAGGTATATCTCTAGTAAACCTTCACGAGACTATAACTCGTCCACTAGGGACACCTAGGGGTTTAAAGGCTTGTTATTTATGCTAAAATTAACCGTAGCCTCGACGACACGGAGTTGTTGTATTTTATTATTTTGTTTGATTTGCTCGAGGACTAGCAAAGTCTAAGTGTGGGGGAATCTGATAGGTGTAGAATACACCGTATTTACTATCTAGTAGTTACGCTTTATTTGCTATTTTTCTTGTGAATTATGTACTTTACGTGTGTTTTTGAGTTATTAGGTACTTTGGAGTCACACGGAGTAAAAGAAGAAGAAATTATTCTATTTGAGCCAAAAGGGCAAAATTGTCATTTGGGGCGAACATTATCCGGAGCCAAGTCGAGCTGAGGGGCAACTCTCTCAAAGGAGTATTAAGAACAACCAATTGATTATTCTTTTTGTTAGGGGTGACCATTTGTTAAGGGGCGACTCTCTTCGGAGAAGTATTAAACGAGAGACTAGCATTGGTTAAAGGGATATCGGTTGGGTAGCCCTTATCGAGGTGACCGGCACCGACTATAACCTACAACCCCAAATCCGAAACTCTCGACATTCAATCATTTTTGCCTGAAATTGAGAAAAAGCGTTTCTCCTTTCGTCATTGTCCGAGAGGAAATAGAGATCGAAAAAGCGAGAGAAACTTGAGAGATTTACAGGATTTATACTGACATCCGAGTTGAGAGAAATCGATGCGATGAAGTTCTGAGGGTGATGGGTCAAGTTATTAGGGTTTGGTGTTAATTGGAGAAGAAACGAATCGCTATCACCGGATCTTGATTCCGATCGAAGAAATGGTGAGGATTAAAGAGGGGTTTTACAAGTTCACATGGTTTTACAACTGGTCCGAATTGAATTGAGATTTGTGAGAACTGCTCAAGATTGAGTTAGGGTTTTGATGGTGGAATCTGGTTGATTTCAAGAAGAAATTGAAGACAGTGATGTTTGCTGTTGATCAAGATCGAAATGGAATAAGGGTTTGCGTTGGTGGTGGTACTTGAGAATTCAGACTTGGGTTTTGAGCAGAAATTGATGAAACTTAGATGGGGATTATGGTGCTGCTACTAGTGTTCAATTGGTGGTTAATTCAAGAATGGGGCTGGAATTGAAGTTGGAGCTATTGTGTTACAGGTGATATTCATGGTTATGTGTGGGTTTGTGATGAATCTGAGAATGAGGCAGAGATGAAGCTAAATTGAGTGGGTTCTGTCAGTGAAGGTTTGGGAATGGAAGTGATGGTTGGCAATGAATTGTATGGATGAGATGGAGAATGAGTATTGAACCTGTGTGCCTTGTGAATTGAAGGTTCAACTGGTGCTAGTGATGCACTACTGGTGTTTGCAACTGCAGCTTGGTGGTGATGATGGTAACATGAGTTTCAGGTGGTGATGCATTGTTGTGGTTTAGTTTCAATATGCAGCTGCAGTTCATGATAGTGCATGGTTGGAGCTTGGCAGTGGTGATGAACAAGTGCAAATGGTCATGGATTGGAAGGTGCTACTGTCATTGAGAAATGTAGTTATGGTGTGCAAAGCGAGGAGCTTGACAAAGTGGTTACTGGTATGAGGCTGGTTGTGGTGGTCTTGGTAGAATGGGTGATAGAAATGGTGTTCAATGGGTTGTGGTATGAGTATAAAAGTAGGAAGATGGTTGATGTTGCAGTGGGTTACAAAAGAAGCTGCAATTCATGGAAGATGGCTTATGAACCAGAGAAGAATTGGAGATTGAGAGCATGAGACTGGTGTTGGCAGAATTGAATGGTTACAGGGAAGGATACTGACCATCCGGGTCATGCACGTAAAATCGCACAACCGCAACAAATTTGGCTTTGGGCAAGTAGCACAGCTAGGACCGATCAGCCCGAGTTAGCTAGCTGTCTAGGTTATGACTCAGTGCTTGACCCAGTTGACCCGACCGATCCAACCCGTTGACCGGTGACCGGCTTGACTTTGCCGGTCACCTGAAATAGTTTTCCGCGACTTTAGGCCAAGTTCCGCCATAATCCCAGATTTTCCCGGCGACGAGTTTTGGGCAGAATTTTCACATGGGTTTCTCTCACACATTGGCTTGGTGGACCACTTGGAGATGGGTTTTGAGAAGACCTAATATTGGAAGGAGTATCCTTATGGAATGGGAGAAGCATATATATAGAAAACTCTTTCTCTAAACCATATATCTCCATTAGGGAGACTTCTACTTTTGTTCTAGGGTTTCATGATAGTCTCTTCTTTGATGAATATGATGATGATTTCCAAGTACTTAATCTTATTATTAGTTAAAGATGTAGTTGGATTTTGAAAACAAGTTTTGATCTTTATGAATTAGTTTTCTCTCAATATTATCGTTTGATTTCTACGGGTTATAATAATTGCATGATTGATGTATTGCAATATGATTGAATGTTTGTTTAGTTAAGTCTAGAATTGATTGAACTCACATCCATATCTATAGCTATTTTAGGGTTTTCATCGAGCGATAACCTTGAATACGAGTAGCATGATATGACTCTAGGTTGTAGTGATACATCCTTGTAATCATATGTAGAAATTGACCTTTGTCCGAATTGTTTGCGCAATGTATTACAATTGCATTGATTAGCCTATTTCTGAAACTTAATGCTCCTAGGAATTGAACTTAATTAGCGCAAGGCGTTAGGTTATTCTTTAGGTAGAATTCACATACTTTGACTCTAATGTGTGTGTTGATGACTTAGGAAATTACGGAGTATTCTTGCAATAAGGTATTCTTTGGCTTTTGATGATAGCGAGATTAAATAGGAATTCTATTCATACTTTCAAATACTTGTTTACAATTGAAGATGAAATCTATAACCAATATTCTCACTACCTTGATTTGCGTGTTTTATTTATTTGTTTGCTTTTAATTTCTTTTTACTCTCATAAAAATCAGAAAACTTCCGGTGATTTATATAGGAAACCGAAACAATTTGACAACCTAGACCTCTCTGTGGGATCGATCCTTTCTTGCCCTTGCTATATTTATATTTTGAGTAGTAAGAAAGTGTAATTATATTTGTGTCGGCTGACAACCGGTCAATCACTCACAGAATCTAAAATCAAATGCTATATGGTTTCCTCCTTTTTCGATGAATGTAAATATGAAATGTCGTTTTCAATACTATATTTGATTGCCAATTTTCAAGGAAATTGAGGAGCAGCGCAACTATTCCATGGTCAAAACAGGCTCTACAATCATTTGATATCAAAACAGTAAGGTATTTATTAACATAAATGCATCCATGCCTACACAAAATAGAAGATAACATATAAAGTCAAGTACTCACCAAGATATGAGAATTTTATATAGCCTATTACCCATTTCAAGTACTCACCAAGATATGAGAATTTGATGCAGAGGCGCCTATCACCCATTTCAAGGCCTGCAGTCATCCAACACTCATTTGAAAAGAGAGCTCTATGGTGTAGTCAGACTTGTACAGTCTTGAAACTAAATCACATGATCATCTTATTCAAAAACTATATAAAGATTCAAAATCAAAATACTACGTATAGATGAGTCATTAAAAATTAGACATCAATGCAATAGAAAACTACATCTAAAATACTAAAATACTAATATATATGATCACGGAATATGAAAAGTTTTGATGTATTCGTAGTATATTCATTAGCAGTCTGGGAGAGTAAATTCTTTTGAATTAAGATACCTTTCCTTCGCTGTCTATTTTTCTCAGGAGTAAGAATCTTCGGAAGTCTCTCAACAGCCAAGACATATATATATTTCCATTTTTTTCTTGCTTTCTTGGCCTTCTCTAATCTGAAGGTAGTTTCCGTAGTCATCTAACTCCTGTAAACACGTATAAAGATATATTCAAAACCATGGAACAACAGATGGAGTAAACACAAAACAATTTAATAAAAAGATGGGCTCACATCCAATAAAAAAAAAAATTAGAATGTTCAATGTAGAATACAGAATTTGTGAATCTTAAATCTGTGAGAGATGAAGAACCAAACTCAGAATTTTTTTAATAAATCATGTTTTCATGTTTTGTATTAAGTAGAAAATAGAGATCAGTGAATCATGATTTTTAAGCAATTAATCTTACCTATTGAATAAACATACCAAAAGCACTCTTCCTTGTTGGCGGCAATAGGTAGCTCCCGCCTCGGTATGTGAAAGTATGAGCAGCTAAATTTAGAGTTAAACAATACATGAAGTTGTTTAGTTTTCCTTCTTAGCAACAACACCACCTCGAGATTTTGTTTATTCTGTCAACAAAATAATCCCCACCAATTAAACCAATAAGTATGAGTTGTATCATTTTTCTAGCAATACATGATTACCCACCACTAATCATCCAGGATCTAACCATACTCATCTAATAGTATCAAGATTGAATTCAAAGTAGACGGGCATTTACTTTCTTTTGCAGTCATAATATATGAATTCATAGGTAGCACACAACACACAAATATATATATAATTGAAAGAGGCACAGAGAGTTGCTTGGTTGAGGTATTAAAGAGAGTAAATGCTATGAATCTCTTTAAAAAGAAAGAACTCATAATGTTGAATTCTTAAGCATAAGCAATTAGCAAAAGCAAACCTAGAAACATAAGGAAGGAATGTAAGACATCATGGTGTTTAAAAGAAAATCTTAAAATCAACCTCTGCAACTAAAAAATCACAACAGTAGAATGAACAACCTAAAGGAAAACAAAAAGAGATTAATAGTTACCTGAATCATACCATCAACGTTCTCCATGAATGAATAGTTACCTGAATCTTACCATCAACGTTCTCCATGGTACCACAAACCAATGGAGTGAAAATTAAAGATGAATTTCTGCTCGTCTTTTCCACCGGAATTGGGATTGCTAATAATTGAATTTGGAGATGATCAATCAATTTTGAGATTAGATGAGTATGGTTGTGAAAATTAAGGTCAGTTTTGTATTTATTTTTTTTGTTCGTCAGTTACACAGTGAACGTGGGGTGAAGGGTAAATGGGGTGACTTGGAGATGTATTCGAGGAGTGATAAATTTTCAGAATCAATGTGAGAGCTGTATTTCCAAATACTGTCACCACAATTGTCCACGTCAGCTTTTGGTAGGGTCAGAATGAATGAGAATCAAGTTTTGAGTTTCAATTATCATCTTGTTTGATATATACACATCTCTTTTGGGTATTACCCACATACACTTCTTATTAGAAGTATTTACAACCAAGTCTTTTCCCTTCCTTTAATCCAACCTTGACTCCTTGGCCTTTTCCTATTGAATCCTTCCTTAACTTCAGAGTAGGTCATCATTACCTACTTGTAACTCTCTTCTCTTGAGACAAACTCCATATGGTTCCCCTCAAGGAATCCCAATTAGCATCTAATGGACTTTTAAAGCCCTTAGTCATTTTAGGGTATCAAAACATGGCATGATAAGAAAAAAATTATCAATCTCTTTATACGTGTGAAGCATTATACATTGCCATGGGAACATCATATACTTAATTATTATGAATGAAACAAATACTCATTGATTATGGAATCAATATTCAAACAATGAGTACTATTTGTGATAATGCAAGTGCTATTCAACCTAATGAAAATACCTTGAAATATTCTCGTACCAAAAATATTGATACTCGATATCATTTTATTCGAGAGTTATATGAAAATGGGATTATAAAACTCGAATATGTCCCTTATGAATGGGAATTGGCTGATATTCTTACCAAACCGCTACACAGACTAACTTCCGAAAATTTTAAGAAGTTTATTGGTGTCGTCAAATTTTATTTACTTGATTAAGTTTCGGTTTTAGTCATTCTATTTGGCAGGTAATGAATAAGATCTTGTTTTCCCCTTCTCTAGTATAGGTTATTTTTGTGTTGTTCTCTTTGTTGCAGGGAATAATATACACAGGGAGAGAGTTCTGTTTTGAACTTGAGATTAATGATATATCTTTGTGGGGAGTGTGGATGAGGAAATTGAGGGAAGAATTATTTATGATAAATTATTTTTTTGATAAGGAAGTAGATCTTTGTAACTAGTTTGGCTTACCGAAGTTAGGGAAGGATTACTTCATTTAATCGGTTTCCTGATTTAAAAAACTAAGATAATCTAATCTTAGTTTTTGCTTATTGAAATAGGTACTATTATCTTGGTATAATCGGATCCTGATAAGTAACTAAGTTAATTCTGATCTTAGTTCGACTTATTGAAATTAGGAACAAAATACTTATGGTAATTATTTTCCTGATAAGGAACTAAGTCAATTACTTCTGGCAATTTTGAACTTAGTTTTTTCTTACTAAAAGTCGTATTTTAGACCCCCAATTGGATTAGGCTCTTATAGGTTGTATCGATTTCTTATGAACTTGAGAAGTCCTTTCAAAATACATATTGTATTTTTTGTACATTTGTTATTTCTATGACAAAAATGCGGAGAAATATATGGAGTATTGCAAACCCGAAGAACATCCTAGATTTTTAATCACCTCTCAAGAACAATCTTCAAAAGATCAATTAAGATTAGTTTTGAGATATCTATCTTGAGGAATCTGTCATGTACCATTGTGGTGTGTAGAGGATGTCCCAATATCATATCCTTGGTAGTGTTTAGTAAAGATAATTAGTAGTTAATTATCTTAATTAATAGTAACTTTAATTAGTAACTGATGGTTGAGATGTAACCGTCTGGAGTGTTAGTAGACGTTAGATAGTTATGGAAATACCTAGCTATATAAGGCGGGTCTGTATTGAGAAACTATAATCCAATTTTAATCAAATTAATCATTTATTCGATTTTAGGCTGTGTTCGCAAGAACCAGAGAAACTTGATTCTCTGGTTACTATCCTGATCTTGTCACTGTACCTCCAGGTACATAATAATTGGTATCAGACTCCTTTCCTGGAAACTGTTATGATGACAGAATTACTCACAGTTAAAAGGTCACCAACAATGTTGATCAACTGGCCGCCATTGTTAATCAACTAGCCATCACTATTAATCGACAGTCCAAATCTTTGAATGAGTTGACAACTTATTTTACCCAACTGTTTCAGATGCTTCTGCCATGAAAACCGATCTGGGTTCAGCTGCTACACCGATCCTGTGAATTCTTTCAATGGGTTTTTACGCTCGCTACCTAGAATTGGGGATCTCATAGTCTCTTTATATGACGAAGACGATTCTATCGACTTGGAGTTGATACCCCAATTTTTCTTTGTTGAAACTGAAGAAGATGGTGATTGTCTTGATTTCGAATTTCTCATTCCTTCGTTTTTCTTCGACGAAGAGGAAGATTTTCCCGATGCTTTGAATTTTCAATCTAAAGAAATTATGAGTTTTGAGGATGCGAAACCTGAATGCTCGAAGGAATTGGTCATTAGTCACAGTAAACTAATTGGTAAAAAATGTTTTACTCTTCTCTTTGATGATTCTCGTATCATATTTGATCAAGGTAAAGAATTCAAACTCATTAAGAGGTTTTCTTATTTCGCTAGAGTTTATGAATTTTGTTTTGATACACCTACTTCATGTTCGTTTGCATTATTTGTTTGTTCTATATTGATGTACAACTACAATCGCAATTCTGTTGATGACCACAAACCTGGGTACCTATTAAATTGGTTGTTGGGAACATCTAATGTTCATGTGTGAGCTAAAGGTGGTGCTACTAGTACTACTGGACTATTGTCTGATAAATTGCCTGAGAGCGTAGTTTGGAATTTATGGGGTGTTGGAGTTGATTACCTCTTACAGCTCCAAATGTGTAAGGTTCCTTACAATGATGTATGTCTTTCCCTTGTTATTGATTCTATTCATAGTGTATTTGATCGAGGGAAGGAGATAGACCTTATTTTATGGGTTTGTTGTTTTCCTCCATTTGATTTTACGTTTGGGCATCGAGTGCAAGTCTGCTTTCTGGATTTTGTATTATTTGTGTCGACCACACTTGGTGATCCTGATGATGGTAGTAAATTACTTGCTAACCTGTCTAGAAGAAAGAACTTTACCAACTGTTTATTGATGTTTCAGTGGATACGAGTGGGTGGATCTCACCATGTTTTTAAAGACTTATTTGGTTATGTATGGGTGAAATTCAGAAGGTTTGATATAAGTCCTACTATATGTGGAGTGACAATTTTTCTTATGCAGCTGAAGTGTGGGTTATTTTGTGGGATTACAATTTAGTCTTGTGCATTATTATTATTTTTTCCCACTTGTTTACTGGGTTTGCAGTTCATTCTTGAGGCTCTACTTCTTCATGTACTGAGATCTACCATGGATCATGGTTATTGGTTTTGACCCTATTTTGCATCAGTTGGACGGGTCTCTTCCCATTTGCTTGAAGTTGAACGTTCAACAACTGAACGTGTTGGAACTCATGTCTATACTTCTATGTTGCTTCTTACACCTTCTAGACGTTTCGTTAGATACTTCAGCGAAAGTTTCTCCCTGCTCTATCCATTGCCTACTTCTAAGTTCCTTCATAACCATATAATTCCACAAGAAGGTGTCCAGGTATTTCCGCACTCTGTCATAAGGACTGGCCTATGCTACTTACACTATGATCAATATGAATTATATGGTTGTATTCACCTGTGGAGTTTGATGGGTGGTAATTATTTTTCTTTGTACCTTGTTTACACTTATTACTTATTTGATCGTGGGAAGGGGTTTGATGGGTATATTTTCATGGATTCTTACAGTGGGACATCTTCTTATGAGTTTGTTTTAGACCATGTGTACTAACTGGATTTGCTACAGGCATCCTTAATTATGTTTTTATTTGTTCAATTGTCGGTTGAAGATGAAAATAGTAGTCATAGTGGTCTATACTTGTTTTTTCTTTGGTTTCCATCTGAATTATATGGAAGACTGGCGACTCACGAGACAATTATATTCCAAGTTCCGTAGTCCATTTGTAGTTCTTTGCACCCTTTTTGCCCTTCCTGGTATTTTACTCGTTGCTGCAAGGACCTAACAATTTTTTCCAAATTGGATTCAAGTGAATATTATTTTCCTTGTTACCCTGCTATATGGAATGGTGATTCTCAGCTCAATGAGGTCCGGGTATTCATACATGTGATGAGGAGATTTGCAGAGATTCTCGAGCACTTGCAGTTTTATGGCTGGCTTACAGTCATGAGTTATATTCGTAGTCACCTTATGGGAGGTAGAGTAAAGTTGGGGGACTTAGCTTATATCTCAGCTAATACGGTGTCTACCCACTTACTTCAAGTCTTAAATTCATGCTTAATTATGCACAGTCATTTGCTTGCTCATATGATATATGAGACTCTTACTGTTCTAGAGGCATTTGAACTGGGTTTTTCTATCAAGTTGGAGTTTCTTGCACTGTTAAATGGAACTCGGGTCTTGCTCATAGTAATGAGTATTCTGAATGTGCTGATATGGTTCGAGTACCTACGGTGGAAGTTCAGAGTGGTTCCAACTGGTTGGTGGAGTGCAAGAATTGTTAGCTGGATTGATGCAGGTTTTATCTCAGTGGTGTGCTTTGACGAATTGGACTGCCAGGAGCGTTTTGTTCTGCAAACCTGAGGTCCATAATCACATTGCAGCACCTCTCATGCGATTTCCCAGTTGGCACTTAGTTGCTGCTACAAGTAGACTTTTCAGTATGGAATATGGTACTGGTACTACGTGTTGTGGTCATTTGTTGGTTGATAGAGGAAAATGGCTGGTATCCGTGATGTGGGTCTTCTTGAGGAGAGACTTAGCAGCAAATGGGAATACTGAGCTTGCTTTTATACAGGTACGCAGGTTTGTGCAGATCAGTACTACAGTTGTTGTGAAGCTACATGAGACTTGCTATAATATTGATACCACAAGTGGGGGTAGGTATGTCATCCCTAACAATTTATTGTTGAAGTTATTTCTGAACCCCACGGAAGCAGGACCAGTATTGTGGTCTTAAGGACCGTTGCTAAGAGTGCATACCAAGCAGTAGTTGTGTCGTTGGTTGTTTGGCCTGGTTTTGAGGAGTGTGAAAGTCTCACCAGGTTATTCATTAGCATCATGGATATTGGGGTTGCTTCTGAAGGTGTCGCAAGCGATGACTACCCATCATTCAAGTTAATTTTGGTGACAAATATCCTTGATGACAAGGATGTTTTTAAGGGGAAGGGAATGTCATGTACCATTGTGGTGAGTAGAGGATGCCCCATATCATATCCTTGGCAGTGTTTAGTAAAGATAATTAGTAGTTAATTATCTTAATTAGTAGTAACTCTTGAAAAAGTGGGGGTACAACAACCTCACCAAATATTTCGCTTAGCAATCTGTATGGACTAACTCCAATATACTTTTAAGAGAATCAACTAGACAGTCTAACTCAATCTTAATAAAAAGTATATCAAAGAGTTATATCTCAATTTCTCGATTCAATCCTTACTCAAACAAATAGAAATCTGCGAGCCTGATTGAATACAAGAGAAATAACTTGAACGGTACCAAAGACCAATATTCAAGTGTCAATCAATTTAAATCAACAACCAAAGGTTGGATTATCTAATTGATTGATCTTAACGCACAACATGTGATATTTCAATTAACAAAATATAATGCAGAAAAGAAATAACGTAGACACAAGAAGTTTTATTAACGAGGAAAACGCAAATGCAGAAAAACCCCGGGACCTAGTCCAGACTGAAGACACACTTGTATTAAGCTGCTACAAACACTAGCTTACTACAAACTAACTTCGGTCTGGACTGTAGTTGAACCCCAATAGATCTCACACTGATTCAAGGTACAGTTACGCTCCTTAAGTCTCTGATTCCAGCAGGATACTACGTACTTGATTCCCATAGCTGATCTCACCCACAACTAAGAGTTGCTACGACCCAAAGTCGAAGACTTTAATAAACAAATCTGTCTCACACAGAAAAGTCTATAGGAATAGATAAATCTTTCTCCCAAGGAAATACCTACGAGTTTTGTTCCGTCTTTTGATAAATCAATGTGAACAGGAACCAATTGATATACCAGACTTATATTCCCGAAGAACAACCTAGAAATATCAATCACCTCACAATAATCTTAATTGACTAGCAAAACAAGATATTGCGGAATCACAAACGATGAGACGAATATGTTTGTGACTACTTTTCTATCTTTCCAACTGGAGAAATTAGTCTCGAGCCAATTTTACATTTGTACTCAACACGATAGAAACAACAAGATCAGATCACGTAACTACAGAGAAAATAGTTGGGTCTGGATTCACAATCCCAATGAAGTCTTCAAGTCGTTAACCTACAGGGTCTCGATAGAAACCTAAGGTAAAAGGAGAATCGACTATAGCTTATACAACTAGTATCACACATCACGTGTACGAATTAGGTTTCCCAGTTGCTAGAGTTCTCCTTTATATAGTCTCCAAATCAGGGTTTGCAATCTAAGTTAACTTGGTAACAAAGCATTCAATATTCACCGTTAGATGAAAACCTGATTAGATTCAAGCTAATATATTTCAACCGTTAGATCGAACTTAGATTGTTATACACACATGAAATTTAACTTCATTTAGGTTTGAGTAACCGTACCTAAACGTGTACAAGTTGTTGGTTCAATAGTAGTTAACCAATGGTTAGCCATATGAGCACTTTCATATCAACCTTAATCATCTTCATAATAACTAGTTCAAATGACTCAAAAGAACTAGTTAGAGAGTTGTTCAATTGCTTAGATCTCATAGAAGTATATAAGACACAATCGAAGCAAAAACAGTTTTGATTCACTCGAATTGATTCATGAACAATATAGCCACGGTTTTTAAAGATTGCATTCCTTAATTTATAAATGTCTTAGTTCACGAACTAGTTCACAAACTCACTTAAGTATGCATACCTGTATGCATACTTAAGTTGACTGAGCTTGTTTTCAGTTCACAAACTCCAGCAGAAATTCACGGGATGTGAACTTCCGACAGTACGCGTACAGGTACGCGGACTTAACTCCGGGTATCCTGAGCAGCAAAGTACGCATACTTTGGTTCAAGGATTTTGAACTTACACAAGTATGAATTCACATACAATGTTTATATCCAAACATGGTTATATATTCTAAACTCTCATTTCAATCATTGAAACTTTCTTAGAGGACGTTATATAGTTGTTATTCACAAACTATTTTTCGTTAAAGCGATTTTCAAGTTATTGAAATAATCAACATGACTTTCGTCACTAGTAAAGATGAACTTGGCCAAAGCGAAAGCTTACCAACACATATTTCGAGAAAAGATAAGCGAGATAAACTCGGATCGAAATATCAAATGTGTATAATTGAAGTCTATATAGCAATACGACTTTTGTCTCAAGATAAGAGATACAGTAGATAGACTTTTGAGTGATAGATAAGTTCAAGTCTCCACATACCTTTTTGTCGATGAAGTTCCACCAGTTACTTGAGTAGTTCTTCGTCTTTGCATGATGAACGCCGTGGAGTCTAGAGCTCAACTACACTTACTATCCTAGTCCGAGACTCAGCTATAAGTAGACTAGAAATCAAGACTTATAGTTTTGGCAACTAAACTTGACAAACAAGCTTGAGATAGCAACGCTTGTGAGTTCGGCCGAGCAGTGCTCTAACAATTTTAATTAGTAACTGATGGTTGAGATGTAACCGTCTGGAGTGTTAGTAGGCGTTAGATAGTTATGAAAATACCTAGCTAGCTATATAAGGCGGGTCTGTATTGAGAAACTCTAATCCAATTTTAATCAAATTAATCGTTTATTCGATTTTTGGCTATGTTCGCAAGAACCAGAGAAACTTGATTCTCCGAATCAAGTGGTTACTATCCAGATCTTGTCACTGTACCTCCAGTTACATGGCAGAATCACAAAGTCTGAGACGAAAAGAACTTTGTGATTACTATCTATTTTGCCTGAACGAGATTATGAAAACCACGATAACATAAAAGCAAGATCAGGATTCACGAACTATCAAAGTAAAGATAGTCAGACCTGGCTCACGAATCCCCAAAGCGAAGTCTTTAGTCGTATACCTAATTATGTTTCTCAGAGGAAACATAGGTCAATAGATAACAACTCTAGAATCAACTAGGACACGAAATGTTAGGGATTGATTTTCCCAGTTAAAAGAGCATCTCTATTTATAGTTTTTCCAAGACAAGGGGTTGCTTAGAATTCAAGCTAAGATAACTTGAGAATCAAGCAAACTTTATTCGTGAAAAATACAATAGAAGAATATATACATTTTTCCGGTTACAGAACCATGTATAATGACTATTCGGTTTGGCAACTTGGCCAAAGAACCAAAAACAATTTGATGTTCATTTACCCACATAAGAGTTTACTCATGATAAACAAACATAAGTGTTTAAGTGATCAATGAAGTCTTAGAAGAGTTTAAGAGAGTTCTAGCAATGATAAACATATTAAAAATAAGTCTTTGAGCATTTTCTAAAATATAAATTGGGACAGTTGGTAGGACGGTCCGTGAACCGCATGGCTTGTTCCGAGTCAGGGTGAAACGGTTTGTGAACCGGGTTCGCCAACCCTACTAGACCACCGAACTCAGTTGACAACGGTTCGTGAACCAGGTTCACCAATTGTTAGCCTATTATACCAACTTTGAAAATTCAGTTCACCACGGTTTGTGAACTGTGCCCAAATGAACTTGCAATTTGCGAACTGGTCCGCCAACCACCCTGTATTTCTGAAACTCAGATATCCATGGTTTGCGAAATGGTTCGGCAACCTACCCTGAGTAAAAATATCATTAACTTCAATATTTCTCTCTTATGATGTTTGAAACATTCCCAAGCGATAAAATCATTTGCATGGTAATTTTCAATTGATCCACAAATTAATTCTTAGAACTAATATTGTTAAGGACCGTTGAACATCTTTGCTAAATCATTAGGGATAATTGGAGTTTAGTACTCAGGTTTTTACCAACACTAGGCTTTGGTCTAACATTTGTCCAGCGTTAGGGCTTGGTACCTGGACTGGACGTTGACCCGAGTTGACTCTGCACGCTGTAAACCGCCAGACCAATACCCCAGTATGTATCCCCCAGTTTGTGACATGATTGATGTCTGGAATGTGTGGATCGTGGGACCCACAAAAGGTAGCATGTAATGCTAAATTGAATAATGCGTTATTCAGAAACGATACTTGTGAAGTATCGTGTGTATTTTTATGTGATGTATCGCATCATGGTGTGGTAAAGCGACGGGTGGTGATCACCATGACGCCTCATTGACCAATTAACTCCCGACTGGGGTTGTATAACCAAGCCGGTGAAGCCGGACGGACGAGATGATATTTGAGACACTCATCTCGCGACCGTTGATGGAATCGGGGTTTTGAAGAGGTGCGCAGGCATCACTCTTGACTTAGTCGAAACCAAGCATGGGAAGGGTTTTGGAAAAGACCGACCGGGCATGCGTGTAAATAGCATGCCGGTGTACACGTCCGTACCTCTCTGTCCCATAAAGGAGCGATCTAGCCCACTCGATTTGACCGGCAAAGAGGGGTAGTTGAGATCGATTTTGCAACAGAAATCTGGTGCCGCAAAAGCCGCACATCGTGCCAACTTCGGGCGCGCGCTTCAAGACGACCAAGCTTGGTCGGTCTTGCCCAATCCGTCCGACGTGTATGTGGTAGGCTGGTATTCACGCCTATACCTGACTATCCCATGAAAACGTGATCTAAGCCACTCAAATCGTCCGGTGAAGTTGAGTGGTCGAGATCGATTTGCAATTTGGGAAGTGTGACCACACAAGTTTGGACGCGCGTTTTGAGATAGCCAGGCATGATATGCCTTGGACGATCAGGTGAGGGGATATACGGGCCCACGGTGGTCATCTTTGGTATGACCAGGACACGCTTAATCTAATCTGGGACCCTCCATTCGTGCCGGAGAAGATGGACGCTCGTGATGCTCAAAACCCTAATTTTGGGTTTCACGGCCGTGCGACCATGCTTTATTCGGCGTACGAATTGGGATAACCAACCATGGTTGGTCCTGACCGATTGGTCAGGTATGTAGGTGGGCCCACAGTGATTGTGTTGACATGCTTTGGGCCCTTTGAATCTACATCTACACCCTCCATCTATACCTGCGAAGATGGATGGTTGAGACTGTTTTGCGACACATGTAATATGCCGCAAACCCTAATTTAGGGTTTTCCGTCCATACGCTCTGGTTTGGAAGTTTTGGCAAGCTATGCCAATATTTTGGGGAGGCCGACCATGCGGGGTCCACGTTGGTTGCAGATGAATATTCCATACCCTTGGGGGTTATGGAATTGATCTGGGCCATCCAATCATCTTTGGTGAATTTGGATGATCGAGATCATATCCAGACCGATACTGGACAGTCCAGGATGCTCAATCGGGCTAGTATAACACACCGAGAGTTCTCAATCGGGCTAGTATAACACACCGAGAGTTGCAGCCTACGGGTATTTCGTACATGCTTTCATTATAATGCTTGGAGGTTCGTGTTGCTCTGCTGAGAGCAACACTCAGTCGTCATGCCGCACTGATAATGAGTACATGAAATACAAGGCTGCTTACGCATTAATTAATAATGCTATAAATTCACAGGGTATATGGGATTGTTGCTACATGATCCAACCTGGATGAATTTCGTGTATTTAATTCACAGAATGGGATTGTTGCCACATGCTCCATTCTAGGTGAATCAGTAAAGTGAAGGAGTATCCAACACTTATTAATGGCTTTATCTTTTACAAGATGTCAGCGCATAATTTTCTGGTTTTTTTTTTACAATTTTAACCTTAAATGAAAATCCACCATCAACATTAAGTCCCCTGCCTAGAAACGTAAGAAGACAAGATAAAGGAAGTCTACCTGGAGGGATTCTGACCAATCGTGGGCAATCCTCCATACGTGCGTGACCACAGTCCTTGATGGGCCTGCTTCCTCCCTTAGGTGTTTGAGTTAGGGATAGGATTCTTCTTCTACTAGGATTCCGAGCGTGGGTGTTTACACACTGCTAGTTGAATCGCTCGTATCCAGATGCTCTTCTGATTCTTGATTAGGGTTCAAAATAAAGCCTGACTTGGTCGGTGTTGAATCCTCATATATCGGGCGCCGTAATCGTTTTAGGGTTTCCTTAGCATATATGCAGGTGCAGAGATTTTGAACCACTTTTATGATTTTACAATAGGGCTTTCTTGTAGAAACTCCGTTTCCTCATCATGTCGAACAACAGTGGATCGTCTTCTTCATACTATCCAGGATCTTCCGTTAAACGTGCACGACCTGCGTCTGAGCTTCATGATGAATCCCCTGCTCGTGTTCTCCGAGTCAAGAAGATCATACCGGTTCGTCTCTTTTTCCTTTTCTGAACAATTGCTTGTTCTTCATGATGATCAGGTGAATAATCCCTTCATTCTTGCAGAGATACCCTACCGGAACATGCGTGACAGTTATCGATGATGATGATTTAACCAGTCCTCTTCCTTCAAACTCAAACACGCCTACCCCTGTGGACCTCGAGGATGCTGATCTGGGTATCTCATCTTATGAATACCCCAATACAGGTCTTTCATTCGATGTTCGCATGAAATGTTTATCCTCCAGCTACCGAGATGTCGGTGGATTCATGGTGCGGAAGGAGTTTGTGCCTTTGTAAACAAAGTTATGGAGAAAGTACGGCCATATCGCAACTGTAAAATGTGGTCCTAAGACTGTTCATCCGCTTTGGTCACCACGAAACCGCCTTATTCCCATGATTGCTGAGATGGAGAGTATTCCTATCCGCAATGTTGCCGAATCAAGCCTCGAAAAATGGGAGAATATGGTATCTACTGCGAATCCATGGAGTTCAATGTGGGTTTGGTTATGCGGCGTCTTGATATCATCAAGGTTGATCGAGCTGGTATCCTCGTAAATATTGTTCCTGCTACAAAAGCTATCTTGGAAGAGGAGAAGGCTCTGGCTGCAGAATCAAAGGAGGTAGAGCGGGCTGTACAGGACTTGAAGAAAAGAACAGAAAGATATCAAGCTAGACTGGAGATGATTCTCTCAAGGAACTATAATCTTCTAGATAGCCTCTTCTAAGTCGTATTCAGCTGTATTCCTTTATTGTTTATGTCAAAGTTTATTGAACGTCTTTGCAGAATAAATTGCATTGGTTTTGATTAGTGAAACGGGTTATTTCATTGATGCATCTCTGAATATAATTGATGATTCAAACATGTAATGAAAATAAATGCATGTATTGTTTTCAGAGCAGATAGTGGCCAGGCATGATATGCCTTGAGCCACTTTCCATTGATGACTGCTTCCAATTTGCCTCCGTCCACCTTAATGAGTTTGTAGTAGCCAGTGTTGTAAGCCTTGGTGACTGTGTAAGGACCTTCCCATTTCGGTGAGAACTTCGGTGCGGACATGTCTTGTTGGATGTGTTTGGCCGTTTTCAAAACCAAATCTCCCACTTTGAAAACACGTGATTTCACAGTTTTGTTGTATGCCCTGGAAATTCTATTCCTGTACACCTGAGTGCGTTTTTCTGCTTTGTTTCTTCTGAAATACAGAGTGTCAAACTCCGCTATTCTAGAGTTAGAGGCTTCAGCCTCGTTCCAGTGGATCCGGTTTGCCGCAATCTCGGGCTGATGGGATTTTGATCTCTGTTGGGAGAATTGCATCCGCTCCGTAAACAAGTGAGTATGGGGAAACTCCAATGGAGATTCTGGGTGATGTCCGGTATGCCCATAGCGCCATTGGTATCTGGTCATGCCATTCTCTAGGATTATCGTGTACTGTTCGACTGATGATCCGGATCAATGTCTTGTTGCTACTTTCAGCTTGTCCGTTCCCTTGAGGATAGTAGATGGTGGAGAAGACCTGTTTAATGCCATACTCTTCAAGTAACTCTCGTACCTATTTATTGGTGAAGGGAGTGCCATTATCAGTGATGATATGCTTAGGCACACCAAAACGACAAATGATATGCTCTTTAATGAAATCCGCAATCGTTGCTCCTGTAGTCCCTCGCATGGGAATGGCTTCTACCCATTTGGTGAAGTATTCTGTCGCAATTATGATGTACTCGTGTTGCTTTAATGATGAAGGGTTGATTTTCCCGATAATGTCCAGTCCCCAGCTGTAAAATGGCCACGGACTGCTTATAGAGTGTAGGGGGGTGGAAGGCGCATGAACAAGGTTCCCATGAATTTGACATTTGTGACAGCTTTGAACAAAAGCGGCTGCGTCATCTTCCATGGTCGGCCAATAGTATTTCTCGTGTATCTGGAGAAACAGTTTCCTCTTCCCTTGATGTTCTCCTTCGTGTGTCTCCTTCAGCATGACTGGGACTTCTTTCCTAGCCAGGCATCGTAGTAGATTACCTCCGAAGCTCTTGCGATACAAGATTCCTTCGTGCAATACGAAACGCTTGGCCTTTTGTTTTATCTTGATAGCATCCTTTTGATTGGCAGGAGTCGTTCCGTCATGGAGATAACTAATGTATGGCTCTTCCAGTCCCCAGTGTGGTTCACGTTAAAAATCTCCAATTGATGTGGCGGTGCTTGGCAATTTGAGCAGGACTTCTGAAGTAGTCTGGATTGAGTCTCCATATCTGGCCAATAATAGCCCAGGCCTTGAAGTCGTCGGTAAAGCGTTACCACCGGTGATTGTCCATAAATTTCGTTGTGAACATGACTGTTTGTAGTTGTGCTTCGTCATCCCCAAGACATCTTGACAGAGAACCATCCGGGTTCCGGTAATACAGCATACCATGAAGCATGAAGAAGTTTTGTAGGGTTTTAAGACTGACCTTTCCTTAGGAGAGTGAGCTGTTGAGCTCTTGAATGATCGGAGTTCGCCAATCGTCGGTCTTGGTGTCTTTGTATGTGATAACCATGTCGATTCTACGGTTCTCCTCTTTACTGTCAGAGTTTCTTCCAAACCTTCGAACTTCAATTTGGAAGCCAGTGTTGCTATACAATCGGCGTGTTTGTTGTTGCTGCGACCGACATGGGTTATGGTTGCATCAGCAAAATAGTTTAGTAACCTTTGTGCTTCTGACCGATATGGAGCTAGCGTTACTTCCTTCAGCGCGTATACCCCATTCATCTGATTCACCAGTAACTTGGAGTCACCTCTTATTTCCAGACGCGTGACTCTCGCTTGCTTGGATATTGATGACCCTATGAGGAAGGCTTCATACTCGCCGAGTTGTTGGTGCATTCGAAGTCAAGCTTGAAGGAGTGTGAGAATACTTCCCGGTTGGAGATACTAATACCACGCCCGCTCCTCCAAGATATCTGCTAGGGGTAGCAGAGCCATCAAAATACGGGAGCCACACTTCTTCTTCTAAAACAGAGACGTCTGGGAATTCTCCAGGAGGTCTTCGTGTAGCCTCAGTAGTGCCTTCTCCGGAAATGCCGCGATGAAGTCCGCAAATCGCTTGACCCTTGATAGCTCTAGGTGACGCACACGTTATGTCCAGCTCTGACATTTGGAGAAGCCATTTGCCTGTCCTTCCAGTCAGGACCGGCTTTGAGAGTAAAAACTTTACGGGATCAGATTTAGACACGAGTATCACCCTATTAGACAGTAGGTAATGCCTAAACTTCTGAATGGAATGGATCAAGGCTAAACATGCCTTTTCCGCTCTGGGGTATCTGAGTTCAGCGTCCATCAATATTCGGCTGAAATAGTATATGGGACGTTCGATTCCCTCGTCGTCTTCCTGAGCGAGTAGAGCCCCCACTGCAGTGTCACTGAAGGCAGTGTAGAGACACAGCGGCTTCCCTTGTACAGGAGACTTCATGATGGCTGGAGATGATAGTATTCGTTGAATCTTTCGAAAGGCTTCCTGCTGGGTTGCGGTCCAAATGAAGCTAGCTCCTTTTTTCAATAAGGGGGTGAATGAGGCGGTAAGTTGGGCTAGACCAGGTATAAAACGTCGAATGTAGTTCACCTTGCCCATGAAACTCTGGAGCTCCTTCACAGTTCGGGGAGGCGGCATTGTGAGGATAGCCTGAGTCTTGGACGGGTCTACCTTTATTCCTTCTGCAGTCACTTGGAATCCCAGAAATTTACCTGAAGATACACCGAAAGCGCATTTCAAAGGATTCATCTTCAACTTGTATTCTCGACACCTCTCAAACACTTGCCGTAAGACGTTGGTGTGATCTGCTCGAGCCTTTGACTTGACCACGATATCATCTACATAGTCTTCTACTTGTTTATGCATCATGTCGTGGAAGATTGCCGTCATAGCACGTTGATACGTTGTGTCGGCGTTCTTTAAACCGAATGGCATAACAGTATAGTAAAATTGCCAAGAGGGGTTCGGAAGGCTGTCTTACTTGCATCGTGCTCATACATCCTTATCTGATTGTAGCCAATTGTTTATGGGTAAAAATCGTTTCCGCCGATTTTGGTAAATTCGGTAGGTGAGTGAGAAACTGGTTTAAACCCTAAACAAATGTGCTGCACGTGAGCACTTTCTAGATTCGAGAGATCAATCTGTACAAGTCTGGCCTAAACCAAGAAATGACCGTTCCAGACTTGCTTCGGTCACAAAGTGGAGGAGAAGGGTTGATTTGGGGAGGGAAGCAAAGAAAGGTGTTGAGACCAAGATAGAATATAATTCGGGAGAGTAGTGTCTCGACTTGTATCGAGGAAGTGAAAGCTTAGGAAGCTTGCAAGATATGAAAGCTTTTTGGAGCGCTTGCAAAGTTGCTTTTTTCGAGAGTGTTGTATTTTTCTCCGACCGAGACTTGTTGTCCGGTGGAAATAGGTAAGACCTATTTATACAAGTCGATATTGAAACGTACCCTGGCCTCATGAAGGAAGAGAGTAAAGGGTGAAATAATGGGAGGAGGTGGTAATCGCATGGTGTTTATGGGTGAAAACGTTTTCACCATTATTTCCTCGTTTATTTGACCGCTTTATTCCTATTCATGCTTTCTTAATGTGAGCGTAGTGTACGCTGCATTCTGTGACCGCCAAACCAAAACCCTAGAAAGCATCCCCCAGTTTGTGTTGATGTCTCGAGTGTTGGATGCACCTTGAGTGCAAGTGGCGCTGCTAGTGGCGCGTGTGGCATGTGCGGAATGCCTTTGTTGCGGTTTGCACCTTGAGTGCAAGTGGCAATGCCAGAGCTGCTAGTGGCGTGTGTGGCATGTGCCAATGGCATGGTGGTAGGTTGTACGTTGAGTGTAAGTGGCAATGCCGAGCCGCTAGTGGTGTGTGTGGCAAGTGCCAATGGCGTGTGCGGAATGCCTTGGTGGTAGGTTGCACGGTTTGCAAGTTAGGCTACCAGCGTGCGTGTTTGGCATGTGTCAATGGCACGCATGGCCATTAGGGCTATGTCCTGGTAAGAAAAGCTACCAGCGAGCGTGTTGGCATGTGCCAATGGCATGCGTGGCCAATTTGGGTCGCGTCCTGGTAGGAAAAGCTACCAGCGAGCGTGTTGGCATGTGCCAATGGCATGCGTGGCCAATTTGGGTCCCGTCTGGTAGGAAAAGCTACCAGCGAGCGTGTTGGCATGTGCCAATGGCATGCGTGGCCAATTTGGGTCGCGTCCTGGTAGGAAAAGTTACCAGCGAGCGTGTTGGCATGTGCCAATGGCATGCGTGCCCAATTTGGGTCGCGCCCTGGTAGGAAAAGCTACCAGCGAGCGTGTTGGCATGTGCCAATGGCATGCGTGGCCAATTTGGCCTAGGTTGAAAGGTTTGCAAGCCTAGGCGCGGGCGCCATTTTGGCATGGCGTGTCTAGGGCCAAGGTAAGGGTGCTTGGCTTGGCGTGGCGTGACTAGCGTAGCTAGGGCCAAGGCAGAGTGCTTGGCTTGGCGTGGCATGACTAGCGTAGCTAGGGCCAAGGCAGAGTGCGTTTGGCATAGCGCGGCTAGCTCGGGCTAAGTGTGGCTGGCATGATTTGCCATTGGCACGGAGGTGCGGCTAACATGGTTGGCATGCTTTGGCGCGTTTGGTGTGACTAGCATAGCTAGGGCCAAGGCAGAGTGCGTTTGGCATGGCGCGGCTAGCTTGGGCTAGGTGTGGCTGGCATGACTTGCCATTGGCACGGAGGTGCGGCTAGCATGGTTGGCATGCTTTTGCGCGTTTTGGTGTGGCTGGCATGGTTTGCCATTGGCACAGAGGTGCGGCTAGCTTGGGCTAGGTGTGGCTGGCATGATTTGCCATTGGCACGGAGGTGCGGCTAGCATGGTTGGTATGCTTTGGCGCGTTTGGTGTGGCTGGCATGATTTGCCATTGGCACGGAGAGGTGCGGCTAGCTTGGGCTAGGTGTGGCTGGCATGATTTGCCATTGGCACGGAGGTGCGGCTAGCATGGTTGGCATGCTTTGGCGCGTTTTGGTGTGACTAGCATAGCTAGGGCCAAGGCAAGAGTGCGTTTGGCATGGCGCGGCTAGCTTGGGCTAGGTGTGGGCTGGCATGATTTGCCATTGGCACGGAGGGGAATTAGGGTTTTGTTCATTGTAACCCTAATTTGAAAAAATACCCCTATTAATTACTGACTATATGCATTAAATGTTCTAATAAATGTGTCACCGGTGACATTAGGTTATTTGGGGTTTTACGATTTTACCCTTTGTTTAAAAACCACCATCAACATTAAGTCCCCTGCTTAGCTCGGAACATGAGCTTTGTTGCGAGGTAAGCATAAGATGGTGACAAATTATCAGCAGCAAATCGTAAAGAGAATTGAGGAGGCTTGTCTGACCTTTTTATAAAGAGGATTTGGAATCCTTGCCTCTGGCAGTTTTGCACAAATCGGGAGGCTGGCACGATTGGGGAGTCAACATCATTGAGAGACGGGGAAGTCGGGGCGGCATTGAGAAGTTGGCGCGAGTTGGGAAAGTGAGCGTGCTAGCTGGCGGGACCGGCGCAAGGTGGGGAAGCTGAGTGTGCTAGCTGGCACGACTTGGGCGGTCATTGGGAAGTTGGCACAATTGGTGTGACCGGTGCAACTTGGGCGACGTTGGGAAGTTGGGCGTGAGTTGGGAAACTGAGCGTGCTAGCTGGCGGGACCGGCGCAAGGTGGGGAAGCTGAGTGTGCTAGCTGGCGCGACATGGGCGGTCATTGGGAAGTTGGCACAATTGGTGGGACCGGTGCAACTTGGGCGACGTTGGGAAGTTGGGCGTGAGTTGGGAAACTGAGCGTGCTAGCTGGTGGGACCGGCGGAAGGTGGGGAAGCTGATTGTGCTAGCTAGCGGGACCGGTGTAAACAAGGAGGGAGTAGGTGTTTCTACAGATAGCAAAGTTTCCTTGTTTTGCCTTCCTTCACGCGCACGGCTTCAATCAGGGCATTATCCATGCTAAAATCTGGAAGCGTTATGTCCCTCATTGCTTCCTTTCCTTTTTTAAGGTTCTGTATTCATACCCAACGTAATTGCATCATCTCCCTCGTTTGAGAAAGGGTTCTTCTTGTTGAGTTTATCTCTTTGTCATGTCGCACAGAGACGAACCATCTTCTAAACATCCAGGTTCTCCAGGTGAAGGCGCGAGGTCTGACTCTGGCAGGAGCATCCCAACAAAGGTTATTCGGGTTAAGAAAATCATATCGGTATGTTTTCTTCTTCTTTGGTGGACCGACGTACGTGATGTGATTCTGAAGTTGTTTGTAAAGTGGTAGTAAAGTTCGTTCAACTCAGACTTGTAAAGGTTTGATTTAAGAAAATACGAAAAACAAAGATAATATTTACACAGGTTTGTCACAAAATATCGAGAGGTACTGAGACTCAAGATTCCACCAATTCTCATATTCATGTGGTTCGACTATCAATTCCAGACAATTATAGCTCATAACATATAAATATTGACTCTTTATTCTTTGCCAAGGTAGATTTTATAAAAGATTGACTGTAAATCACAAGCATGACGTATCAAAAATACTAAGACCAAGCATACGTCATCAAACAAAATCACAACCAATTAAGAAAAAATCATGAAACGATTTAAACTAGTGCAAAAGTCATAAAGGAATTAAATAGATTTACCACGGGCATAGAGAATAGCTTCCTCCGTCATCCCAGGTGTTGGGGTTTAGCTCCTCATATTATTCACGTGCTCAAAATAATTGTTCATAGCTCAAATAGGTGAAAAACAAGAGTAAACTAATGAAGCAAGCGGTTTGCAATCTTGCAGAGGCGTTACAAACAACTGTTACAACGGTAGTGGAGTTATATTGGAATACGTAAATATAGTCCGCCCGAAGAGCGGTTTGTTTGTGTCGTTGATCTGCGATGATTTTCTCGGATCACACTGTGGGTTGATGTTCTTCAACTCCTTCTTCTTCAGCAAGCAGCAGAAACAACTCCACCCGCGGCTCTGTAAACTTTATTTCTTCTCTGCAACTACCCAGACGTCTCCCCAAAGTCTCGACTCCCCCTGCTCTACCTCCCAGCAGCCTATATATACACACAGGCCCCAAAAATCCCGAGAAAACTTCTCGTTTTTCTTCTCCTCAAGCCACGGGATTTTCTTCCTCTTATGCTCTTCTTTACGCGTCTCTGATTTGGTTAAAACTCTTCCATAGATAAGGCGTAATCTGTCGAGAAGATATCCTCCCATTCTTGCACGTAACTTCCAAATATATCCGATATTCTAACATCCCCTGTTTAACCAAAATTCCGTGTAAACTTCCTTACCGCTCCCGTGTCGTTTTAATCTCTATTACCGTCCTTGTTTCATCAAACCAGGCCAAACCAATCCAAACCCATAGAAAAAACCCGCATCAATTCCTTCCAAATTTGCAGACCCGGTATTAGTTCTCCGACTGTTTCATTGAAAACCGATTATCCGGCCCATTTCGATCGATCCCATCAACCATACCAAGCCTGTTTTGCTCCAACGGACCCATGACAACACAATCCCGCCATTGAATCTCGTTATTTCTCGTCTAATTCTTGCATCCAAATTCACGCAGGTGATATTATAGTTTCCCGCCAAAACCGTGCGTTTAAACCATGAAGATGGTGTCCCCCTAACAATGGTCGGGGTGCGAATAGCAGGTGCCCTGAGGTTACCCCATATCAACTGGGTTGCCCCTTATCCAAACTGGGAGGTCCGAATAGTAATTTTCTCCCACGAGCGCAAAACCACTTTTCGAGCCAATTTCGCCACAAAAGCTTATTTCTCCAAAAACACCTACAAAGACATAAAATAGCAAAATAAGCACAAAATCGAACACTAACAATATACATAATTGAGATTATATTAGACACATAAATGCGTCTATCAAATACCCCCAAACTTATTATTTGCTAGTCCTCGAGCAAAAATAAAATAAAATCCTAACTCACCTGTCGCAGTGCATCGTCGATTGCATTTAGCGTATGCAATAAGCCTTTAAACCCCTAGGTGGCCCTAGTGGCCGAGTTATAGTCTCGGGAGGGTTTACAAGAGATATACCCACAAAACCTTTACACCAGCACCCTAGGTATCTACAGTAACCTTGGAAGGCACTAAAGAATCTCCTTGGTTGGCATACTTATTGACTACAAGAGGAAGTACCGATGCGAAATTCCAATTGTTGTACACGAGTTTGCACTCAAGCATACTAAAATTCATATATAAGTCACGTAGCTCTACTCGAGATAGTCGCACTATGGACATCAATACCCGAGTCAAAACTAATCACATGGATAGATCAAGAAGATGGAAATAGAAAAACATAGATGGTTTTGATGTTTACTAAGTGATCGATGTTTCCCATATCTGTCTCGAAGGCCACCGCCAAAATGAACCTATCCTAATGGATTGAGATACGGTTCGACTAATATCAACACACTGGCATATACAAGGGAACCAGTGGTCGACAATCCTAATTCTAGATCAACACGTCTGGCATATACAAGGGAACCAGCGGTCGATTTATTCACTGAACATTAATATATATATATATATTTTTTTTTTATTTAACTGCATGATTAGATTTTTTGGATCCAAGCGCATGCTTCTTGTCAGCAGATTACATGATAGTTCCCGTGGATCCTGCATTCCACGCTTGTTTAGGCGACGGAGACAGGGAAAACACACACATATTGCTATTCCCAAGTGTTAATTTTATTCCGTTTGGTCTAATTGGTCTAGTCTCACTTTATTTTTTCTTTTTTTTTTTTTTCTTTTTTTTTTTTTCTTTTTCACTTTTTTTTGTCAATTTTTTTCTTTTTCACTTCACTTTTTTTTTCTTTTTTTTTTCATGGTATCTCAATCACTCTATTTCACCCTAGCATTGGTAACAACTTGAATCGTGGGCCCCACCTAATCACTTAGAGAAACATAGTTTAAAAACAAAAGAAAATAAAAACTGAAGTGAAAAGGACTCAACGAGATTGGTGAAACTATCATGTTATTTCTAACACCCGAGCTCGTGCTTTTATGAATAGACTCTTTAGATGTTGCCATCTAATCGATTGGTTCCTCAACTCCTACAACCAAAATGCTTCCATCCACTTAGATTGGTTAGTGCCATCCTTAATAAGCATAAATTTCTAGGTTCTGGAGTTTTTTTTATCGCAACTAATCAAAAAGTTTCTCCCATATCCCCAAACTTAAATCTAACATTGTCCTCAATGTTCTAAAGATAAAATTAAAAGCATGAACAAGGAGAAACTGTTACCATTTGAAGTAAAAGAGTTAAGGAAAGATATTACCGTGTCGCATGAATATTGGGTTACCTCCCAAGAAGTGCTAAGTTTAACGTCTTCAGCCAGACTAAGAAAGGATTAGTCACCTCATAAAATCATAAAGTAATAGCCGAAAAATCTGTGGGTCATCAAAACCAAATAGAGCTATCACAAGTAAAAGGAATCTGCAACATGCCAAGAAAATTAACAAATAAAGCACACCCTTGTCTAGTTTCCTGTTTAAGACAACTACATCTAGCTGTGGTTCGAGTTCGAGCTCTATAATGGGTCCAAATAAAATATTTTCATGGGTTGGATTTCCTCGAGGCTAAGATCCGATTTAGGTATTAGAGTCCGAAAATACTCAAGTAAAAACTTAGAAGCACATAATAATAACCTAAATAATCTGTGGATCCTTAAAGTCAATCGGGTTTGACTCACACAATTGACCACGATGAAACGGCGATCAATCTTAAGCAAATGTGTCATTTCTATTCTCCTAAAGTACTTAGGTTTAGTCTCAAAACTTAATAATCGACACATCTCGAAACTTATACGTTCCCACAATTGGTTGAAAAATATTTGGTGGGAACACAAAATCAATCTTGGTATCATAGCCTGGGTAAACCACATCAACCGAGAGGATGGGTTTCTAACAACTGAACTTCTTCCTGGACATTATTAGGTTCGGAGAACTAGTATGAAGGCAACTGCTCAATGGTTGAGGCACATATATCAAGTCCCAAGTGAGGGATCTCTACAAGAGCTAAAGGTAAAGCACGGTGAGAATGATAATCACCCCCAAACTTAGAGTTTTGGATGTCTCTAGATAGACTATCTACAATTTCCCTAATTTCTAGATCATCTAATCCCGAAAATGGTCAACGCTTCTTCTAAGTTATAATCGGAAGGTGCATCCTCACTTATCATATTAGAAAGCTCTACGAGTTCATCTTCTTTGTCTAAGACTAATGTTTCTAAATCGTTAGACTCTAAAACAATGTTCTCAGAATAAAACTCGTTCCTCAAAACTATCATCGGCTTCGTAAAAAAGGAAATTCTACATCGTCTAAAACGATGGTATCTCTAGTCAAATCCTCGTCCTTTTGAATAGGTGAATAATTATTAAAATTATTTGAATTTGAACTAGAAATATTATCATTATTAAGCTCAATTGGAGTAACAAATTCGATCACTATGCCTACTTATTTCAAATTCATCATCAACACTATCCTCATCATAATCATCATTGTAATAACATGAAAATGGTCGAACCTTGACTAAATAAGTAGTGTTACCAATTCTAACCTCGTCATCTTGATTATGCAAATAACTATCCTCATTTTCAAAGGTACTATTGGAAACACTATATTGGAAATTAAAACTATCTTGAGCATTTCTTTCCTGGGCCTCTAACAACATTTTCTGAGTCGACTCACATGACATCCTGATTTTATCTAGGAAAGAAGGTTCACACGTTTCATTGTTTTCGTCCATAACTAAGTTATTCATCTCGTCTGAACTACTTGTCGACTTAAGTATCTTTTGTGCTGACTCAGCTAACTTACGTGCGGACTCTAGTAGAGAGGAATTTTGCTCGTATGACCGGTGGGAGTATGGATAGTAATTGGGCTCATCATGGTATGAGCCATAACCTTGAAAAGGCTGATGTTCCCAACCACTATTCACATTATGGTCAAAGTAACGTCCATTTTGAAATTCGACCCGATATTCGTTATATTGGCCATTGTAATACCAGTTTGACATTCTATTCGCAGGGGTGTGAGTTGTCACACAAAATAAAACCCACTGATTGGGGGATTCGTGGGTGGATAGAGCCTTACCTCCCGTACCAGACGGGCGATGAACCGTTGAAGTCGACTCGGTGCCACCGACTCCGATGTCGGTTGTACGAACCCGAGGGGCCGAGACAAGATCAGAATCGTCGTCCTTCCCCGCAAACAGTTTATATTTAATCTCAACCCTTCCTAAGGGTTTAAAATAATAAAGTCCAAGTCCAAAAAGTCCAAAAATAAAAGAAAAATTACAAAAATACAACCCTATTTACGCTTCTAAAAATAAAACAAAATAATTATATACAAAATCTTCTTCTTCACTCCTTGGACTCCTCTTTTCTTTCCTTCTTTGGCGATGCTTTCCTTTTATAGCACTTTTTCTTTCGTTTAAGCCTTCGCTCCAAATCGAAAAGAATCGAAAAATACCAAAGGCGTAAAAAAGAACAAAAATAAAAATAAAAATAAACCTAAAACAAATCTAAATACAAGTCCGCATTCGGCGCCAAAAATTGATGTGATTCTGAAGTTGTTTGTAAAGTGGTAGTAAAGTTCGTTCAACTCAGACTTGTAAAGGTTTGATTTAAGAAAATACGAAAAACAAAGATAATATTTACACAGGTTTGTCACAAAATATCGAGAGGTACCGAGACTCAAGATTCCACCAATTCTCATATTCATGTGGTTCGACTATCAATTCCAGATAATTATAGCTCATAACATATAAATATTGACTCTTTATTCTTTGCCAAGGTAGATTTTATAAAAGATTGATCAGTAAATCACAAGCATGACGTATCAAAAATACTAAGACCAAGCATACGTCATCAAACAAAATCACAACCAATTAAGAAAAAATCATGAAACGATTTAAACTAGTGCAAAAGTCATAAAGGAATTAAATAGATTTACCACGGGCATAGAGAATAGCTTCCTCCGTCATCCCAGTGTTGGGGTTTAGCTCCTCATATTATTCACGTGCTCAAAATAATTGTTCATAGCTCAAATAGGTGAAAAACAAGAGTAAACTAATGAAGCAAGCAGTTTGCAATGTTTGCAGAGGCGTTACAAACAAATTGTTACAACGGTAGTGGAGTTATATTGGAATACGTAAATATAGTCCGCCCGAAGAGCGGTTTGTCAGTGTCGTTGATCTCGCGACAGTTTTGTGATCACACTGTGGGTTGATGTTCTTCAACTCCTTCTTCTTCAGCAGCAGCAGCAGCAACTCCACCCGCGGCTCTGTAAACTTTATTTCTTCTCTGCAACTACCCAGACGTCTCCCCAAAGTCTCGACTCCCCCTGCTCTACCTCCCAGCAGCCTATATATACACACAGGCCCCAAAAATCCCGAGAAAACTTCTCGTTTTTCTTCTCCTCAAGCCACGGGATTTTCTTCCTCTTATGCTCTTCTTTACGCGTCTCCTGATTTGGTTAAAACTCTTCCATAGATAAGGCGTAACTGTCGAGAAGATATCCTCCCATTCTTGCACGTAACTTCCAAATATATCCGATATTCTAACATCCCCGTTTAACCAAAATTCCGTGTAAACTTCCTTACCGCTCCCGTGTCGTTTTAATCTCTATTACCGTCCTTGTTTCATCAAACCAGGCCAAACAAATCCAAACCCATAGAAAAACCCGCATCAATTCCTTCCAAATCGTTTGCGGCACCGGTATTAGTTCTCCGACTGTTTCATTGAAAACCGATTATCCAGCCCATTTCGATCGATCCCATCAACCATACCAAGCCTGTTTTGCTCCAACAGACCCATGACAACACAATCCCGCCATTGAATCTCGTTATTTCTCGTCTAATTCTTGCATCCAAATTCACGCAGGTGATATTATAGTTTCCCGCCAAAACCGTGCGTTTAAACCATGAAGATGGTGTCCCCCTAACAATGGTCGGGTGCGAATAGCAGGTGCCCCGAGGTTACCCCATATCAACTGGGTTGCCCCTTATCCAAACTGGGAGGTCCGAATAGTAATTTTCTCCCACGAGCGCAAAAACCACTTTTCGAGCCAATTTCGCCACAAAAGCTTATTTCTCCAAAAACACCTACAAAGACATAAAATAGCAAAATAAGCACAAAATCGAACACTAACAATATACATAATTGAGATTATATTAGACACATAAATGCGTCTATCAGTACGCTTTACCGCTTGTTTGATGAATAGAAAATTTTCCTTTTGTGCAGAGATATCCCGTTGGAGCATGCGTTACTGTTATCGACGAGGATGACCTAGTCGTTCCCCTCCCTTCAAATCCAACCTTGTTGACTCGCGCGAGACTTGGAGGACGCTGATTTAGGGCTCTCTTGTCATGAATACCCCTATGCAGGTTCGTCGTTTGGGACTCGTATGAGGTGTCTCTCCTCCAATTATCGGAATGTTGGCGGTTTCTGGTGCGAAAAGAATTCGTGGTCCTTTATACGAGGATATGGAAGACATACGGTCATATCGCTACCAGGAGCGTAGTGAAGTGTTGTTCGTCCTCCTTGGTTTCCGTAGTGAACTGTCTTTTGCCAATGATTGCTGAGATGGAGAATATGTACATCCGTGTTGCATAGAGTCAGCCATTCAAAGGTGGGAGAACATGGTGTCCACCGTGAATCCTTGGAGTTTAATATCAGCTGGTTGCGGCATCGTCTCAATATTGTGAAGGTCGACAGAGCTGGTATTCTTGCTGGTGTGATTCCTGCCACAAAAGCCATGCTGGAAGAGGAGAAATCTTTGGCCTTGGAGTCTCCGAGGATTGAAGAGTTAACTCGAGACTTGAAGAGTAGGACTGAAAGATATCATGGTCGATTGAAGATGATATTTTGTAGGGATTATAATTTATTAGATGGGCTTTTCTGACTTGTATCACGAAGTTTGAAGGCTCCTCTATTTTTGATGTAGCATGTTGCAGGGAAGTGATTAGGCATAGTATGCCTTAAGCCACTTTCCGTTGATGACTTCCTCTAGCTTTCCCCCATCTTCTTTGATAATCTTGTAGTAACCACTGTCATACGCTTTAGTGATCATGTACGACCCTTCCCATTTGGGAGAAAACTTCGGTGCCGATGCATCTTGCTGGATGTGTTTGGCGGTTTTTAGCACCAGATCTCCTTCCTTAAAAAAAACCCTGGATTTTACATGGCTGTTGTACGCCCTGGAAATCCTGTTTCTGTATGCTTGTGCATATTCCTCCGCTTGGGATCTTCCTGAGTCTATAATATCTAGTTTTTCGATTCTCGGCATTGAGTGTTTGGCTTCATTCCACCGAGGTCCACTTGTGCGGCGATTCGCGCGACGGATCTTGATTTCATTTGGGAGGATCGCGTACGTGCAGGCCGTGGAAGAGAGAGTAGGGAGACATGTCGGTGGAGCTTCTAGGAGATGCTCAGACGCCTGCAGAGCCATTGGAAATTGCTCGTGCCAGTCCTGGGATTGTCGTGTCTTATCGTTTCGGGCCGAGGATTCGGATCAGAGTCTTGTTGGTACTTTCGGCTTGCCCATTTCCCTGGGATAGTAGATGGTAGAGAAGACTTGTTTTAATGTCGTACCTCTCAAGTAGTTCCTGTACTTGCTTGTTAGCAAAAGGCGTGCCGTTGTCGGTGATGACGTGTTTAGGTACGCCAAAACGGCAGATGATGTGTTCCTTGAAGAACGCCGCGATCGTGGCTCCAGTGGTTCCTTTCAGCGAGAAAACTTCAACCCACTTGGTAAAGTACTCGGTCACGGTTATTATGTATTCATGCTGTTTTGAGGATGGAGGGTAGATCAAAAGGTGGCCACGACTACGAAGGTTGGATGGCTGCGATCATGATCCTTGACGTGGGGAGCGTGGTGGCACGACCCTTTGCAAGAAGGAGTGGTGTTGAAGCGGTTTCGGCTCTTGGAGAGGATGTTGAAACTTAAGGAGCCAAATGCGGCAGCTTATGGAGATAACGCAGAAGCGGAGCGGCTGCTGGAGCGAACGTTGAAGCGGAGCCGCTGCTGGAGAATGTTGAAGTGGAGCCACTTCCGGAGAGAACGTCAAAACGGCGCCTTGAAACTCTCAGAGCCTTGACGGTTACAATACATTGGTTAGGAGTCCCCAGTTCCATCTATCGATCTGCTTTCCATGAGAGGTTGAGGTTTGGGAACGGCTTCCCTGGCTGGAAAAAGCTGCTTTCCTGATGCAGTGCGGGTGAGGGATGCAAATATGCCTTGACGCTACGCCTTGGAGAAATATAGAATCTCACATAACTTTGCCTCGATTTTGGAGAAGTCGTTCCCGATCTTTACGTGTGATGAAATTGGATTGCTGATTCCCTTCTATTGGGCGTTCAAGAGCAACGCGAGCCTCTTCATCTATAAACGCACGTCCTGCTGAAGTGCCTTTTGTCTTTTCATCGAATCAACAGTGGTAAAAGAAGGTAGGCTTCTTCCGGCTCTTCCAGTACCTTGCCCTGATGGTGGAGTAGCATCTCTGGTGATGGTTGGAGCTATCGTGCTTGAAGAAACGTTGGGTGGCGGAAGCGTCTCTGGTTCTGGTGATCGTAAGTGTATCGCGCAGAGATGGCACAGTTTTGATCACGGAGTGCTCGAGCCATGGCACTATTTCGAAGGGTGAGGATGGCGCCGCTTTATTGGTTGTGGAGCGGAGGAGATGGTGCTTTGGAAGGGCGCAAGATGTTAGTGCTGGAAGGATGCAAGCCGTTAGCGCAGGGTGTGGTATTGTGGCCGGCATACGCGTGTGCCATGTGTGCCCGGCATGCGCGTCACGGCATGCGCGTCACGGCATGCGCGTCCCGTAAGCGCGTCCGGCAAGCGCCTCGTAAGCGCGTCGGTAAGCGGGTGGAGGAAGCTTTGTCTTCGATTGACGACATGTGCAACGTGACTTGGTCATACCGTTTCGGGGATGTAATCTCGAATGGGAGGTTCTATCGTGACATGTGTGTAAACTTTGAATTCAACGTTCTTTGGTTCGTTGAAGGTTTCTCCGAGGTCGAGAAGTTTTCGGTCGAAACATTCGAAGGTCCTTCCGAGACATGGTGAAGAAGCGGGGAAGCGGAATTCAAAAAATTGTGCAGCAACTGAAGTTGAAAAGGGCGGCTCTCCGAGCACGAGGGAGGCCTTTGCTAAGAGGAGCAAGCCGTCGTTGTTGAAAACTTTCCTGAATACATTTCTGTATTTTGAACTTCTTATTTTTAGGTTTTTTTTTTTTTTTTTTTTTTTGAAAAGCAAATGGAAACGCTTAGTTTATGGTTTTGATTTTCTGGATTTTTGGGGTTGACAGATAAATGTTACCTTGATGGTTTTGGATTATTCTCTTGGAATGAATTGTATTTGGAAATGATGTTGTCTTGGTTATGATTGAAAGTGTTGCAAGCATCCCAGGAAAACCATGGAACCGTGTGTTTGGTAGATGACATGGGGTGAAACATAACATGGCTATTGGTTTTATCATTCCCGTGAAAACTTGAAAGAGCGAACCATGTATCTTGTCTAGGTAGGACTTACTTGGTTTTTTAGGTGTCTTGATGAAAAGGAAACCTTCCGGGTGCACAACCGAGTTTTATGGGAAACACCGTCGTGGAAAGTCCCCAGTCGTTACTGAGCTGTCTGATAACCGAGCCATTGATCCTTGGGCGGATCGTCTATTTCTATCCTCTGGGAACACCGTCGTGGAAAGTCCCCAGTCGTTACTGAGCTGTCTGATAACCGAGCCATTGATCCTTGGGCGGATCGTCTACTTCTATCCTCTGGGAACACTGTCATGGGAAGTCCCCAGTCATCCCTTGTCGCGTCATGACTGATAATCGAGTCGTCGGGTAGCCGAGTTGGAGTGGATCGCCTTCCTCTACCATCTTGACATCTGGGTCGAAGAATGAGATCACTGGTTGAAAATTGACATTGTAACCGAAAGATCGAACCTCCCGCTGTGGTCGCCAATTGTTTATGGGTAAAAATCGTTTCCTCCGATTTTGGTAAATTCGGTAGGTGAGTGAGAAACTGGTTTAAACCCTAAACAAATGTGCTGCACGTGAGCACTTTCTAGATTCGAGAGATCAATCCGTACAAGTCCGGCCTAAACCAAGAAATGGCCGTTCCAGACTTGCTTCGGTCACAAAGTGGAGGAGAAGGGTTGATTTGGGGAGGGAAGCAAAGAAAGGTGTTGAGACCAGAATAATTGTGGGAGAGTAGTGTCTCGACTTGTATCAGAAAGTGAAAGCTTAGGAAGCTTGCAAGAGATGAAAGCTTTTTGGAGAGCTTGCAAAGTTGCCTTTTCTGAGAGTGTTGTATTTTTATCCTGACCAAGACTTGTTGTCTGGTGGAAATAGGTAAGACCTATTTATACAAGTCGAGATTGAAACGTACCCTGGCCTCATGAAGGAAGAGAGTAAAGGGTGAAATAATGGGAGGAGGTGGTAACCGCATGGTGTTTATGGGTGAAAACGTTTTCACCATTATTTCCTCGTTTATTTGACCGCTTTATTCCTATTCACGCTTTCTTAATGTGAGCATAGTGTACGCTGCATGTTGTTACCGCCAATCCAAAACCCTAGAAAGCATCCCCCAGTTTGTGTTGATGTCCCGAGTGTTGGTTGCACCTTGAGTGCAAGTGGCGCGTGTGTCATGTGCGGAATGCCTTTGTTGCGGTTTGCACCTTGAGTGCAAGTGGCAATGCCAGAGATGCTAGTGGCGTGTGTGGCATGTGCCAATAGCATGTGCGGAATGCCTTGGTGGTAGGTTGTATGTTGAGCGTAAGTGGCAATGCCAGAGCTGCTAGTGGTGTGTGTGGCAAGTGCCAATGGCGTGTGCGGAATGCCTTGGTGGTAGGTTGCACGGTTTGCAAGTTACGCTACCAGCGTGCGTGTTTGGCATGTGTCAATGGCACGCATGGCCATTAGGGCTATGTCCTGGTAAGAAAAGCTACCAACGAGCGTGTTGGCATGTGCCAATGGCATGCGTGGCCAATTTGGGTCACGGCCTGGTAGGAAAAGCTACCAACGAGCGTGTTGGCATGTGCCAATGGCATGCGTGGCCAATTTGGGTCACGACCTGGTAGGAAAAGCTACCGGCGAGCGTGTTGGCATGTGCCAATGGCATGCGTGGCCAATTTGGGTCACGACCTGGTAGGAAAAGCTACCAGCGAGCGTGTTGGCATGTGCCAATGGCATGCGTGGCCAATTAGGGTCACGGCCTGGTAGGAAAAGCTACCAACGAGCGTGTTGGCATGTGCCAATGGCATGCGTGGCCAATTTGGGTCACGGCCTGGTAGGAAAAGCTACCAACGAGCGTGTTGGCATGTGCCAATGGCATGCATGGCCAATTTGGGTCACGACCTGGTAGGAAAAGCTACTAGCGAGCGTGTTGGCATGTGCCAATGGCATGCGTGGCCAATTTGGGTCGCGTCCTGGTAGGAAATGCTACCAGCGAGCGTGTTGGCATGTGCCAATGGCATGCGTGGCCAATTTGGGTCACGGCCTGGTAGGAAAAGCTACCAACGAGCGTGTTGGCATGTGCCAATGGCATGCATGGCCAATTTGGGTCACGACCTGGTAGGAAAATCTACCAGCGAGCGTGTTGGCATGTGCCAATGGCATGCGTGGCCAATTTGGGTCGCGTCCTGGTAGGAAAAGCTACCAGTGAGCGTGTTGGCATGTGCCAATGGCATGCGTGGCCAATTTGGGTCGCGTCCTGGTAGGAAAAGCTACCAGCGAGCGTGTTGGCATGTGCCAATGGCATGCGTGGCCAATTTGGGTCGCTCCCTGGTAGGAAAAGCTACCAGCGAGCGTGTTGGCATGTGCCAATGGCATGCGTGGCCAATTTGGGTCACGGCCTGGTAGGAAAAGCTACCAACGAGCGTGTTGGCATGTGCCAATGGCATGCATGGCCAATTTGGGTCACGACCTGGTAGGAAAAGCTACCAGCGAGCGTGTTGGCATGTGCCAATGGCATGCGTGGCCAATTTGGGTCGCGTCCTGGTAGGAAAAGCTACCCGCGAGCGTGTTGGCATGTGCCAATGGCATGCGTGGCCAATTTGGGTCGCGTCTTGGTAGGAAAAGCTACCAGCGAGCGTGTTGGCATGTGCCAATGGCATGCGTGGCCAATTTGGGTCGCGTCCTGGTAGGAAAAGCTACCGGCGAGCGTGTTGGCATGTGCCAATGGCATGCGTGGCCAATTTGGGTCGCGTCCTGGTAGGAAAAGTTACCAGCGAGCGTGTTGGCATGTGCCAATGGCATGCGTGCCCAATTTGGGTCGCGCCCTGGTAGGAAAAGATACCAGCGAGCGTGTTGGCATGTGCCAATGGCATGCGTGGCCAATTTGGCCTAGGTTGCATGGTTTGCAAGCCTAGGCGCGGGCGCCATTTTGGCATGGCGTGGCTAGGGCCAAGGTAAGGGTGCTTGGCTTGGCGTGGCGTGACTAGCGTAGCTAGGGTCAAGGCAGAGTGCTTGGCTTGGCGTGGCGTGACTAGCATAGCTAGGGCCAAGGCAGAGTGCGTTTGGCATGGCGCGGCTAGCTCGGGCTAAGTGTGGCTGGCATGATTTGCCATTGGCACGGAGGTGCGGCTAACATGGTTGGCATGCTTTGGCGCGTTTGGTGTGACTAGCATAGCTAGGGCCAAGGCAGAGTGCGTTTGGCATGGCGCGGCTAGCTTGGGCTAGGTGTGGCTGGCATGATTTGCCATTGGCACGGAGGTGCGGCTAGCATGGTTGGTATGCTTTGGCGCGTTTGGTGTGGCTGGAATGATTTGCCATTGGCACAGAGGTGCGGCTAGCTTGGGCTAGGTGTGGATGGCATGATTTGCCATTGGCACGGAGGTGCGGCTAGCATGGTTGGCATGCTTTGGCGCGTTTTGGTGTGACTAGCATAGCTAGGGCCAAGGCAGAGTGCGTTTGGCATGGCGCGGCTAGCTTGGGCTAGGTGTGGCTTGCATGATTTGCCATTGGCACGGAGGGGAATTAGGGTTTTGTTCGTTGTAACCCTAATTTGAAAAAGTACCCCCTATTAATTACTGACTATATGCATTAAATGTTCTAATAAATGTGTCACCGGTGACATTAGGTTATTTGGGGTTTTACGATTTTACCATTTGTTTAAAAACCACCATCAACACCACTGTAACCATCCATGAAGGAAAACATGCCGTGTCCGCTAGTGGCGTCTACTAACATGTCGATGTTAGGCATAGGAAAGTCGTCCTTGGGGCAAAGCACTTGTTCAAGTCTCTCGAAATCCACGCAAAGACCGAATCCGTCCGTTTTTCTTCTTTATTGGGACCACGTTAGCTAACCAGGTCGGATGATGAATAGGTCGATGAAGCCGACCACTAATAACTTCCTCGAATTTCGTTCATGGTGTGGTAAAGCGACGGGTGGTGATCACCATGACGCCTCATTGACCAATTAACTCCTGACCAGGGTTGTATAACCAAGCCGGTGAAGCTGGACGGACGAGATGATATTTGAGACACTCATCTGCGACCGTTGATGGAATCGGGGTTTTGAAGAGGTGCGCAGCATCACTCTTGACTTGGTCGAAACCAAGCATGGGAAGGGTTTTGGAAAAGACCGAGGGCATGCGTGTAAACAAAGCATGCCGGTGTACACGTCCGTACTCTCTCTGTCCCATAAAGGCGCGATCTAGGCCACTCGATTTGACCCGGCAAAGAGGGGTGGTTGAGATCGATTTTGCAACAAATCGGGTGCCGCAAAAGCCGCACATCGTGCCAACTTTGGGCGCGCGCTTCAAGACGACCAAGCTTGGCCTGGTCTTGCCCAATCCGTCCGGCGTGTAGGTGGTAGGTCGTTATTCACGCCTATACCGACTCGTCCCATGAAAACGTGATCTAAGCCACCAAATCGTCCGGTGAAGTTGAGTGGTCGAGATCAGTTTGCAATTTGGGAAGTGTGACCACGCAAGTTTGGACGCGCGTTTTGGTGTGGCTGGGATGATTCGCCATTGGCACAGAGGTGCGACTAGCTTGGGCTAGGTGTGGCTGGCATGATTTGCCATTGGCACGGAGGTGCGGCTAGCATGGTTGGTATGCTTTGGCGCGTTTGGTGTGGCTGGCATGATTTGCCATTGGCACAGAGGTGCGGCTAGCTTGGGCTAGGTGTGGATGGCATGATTTGCCATTGGCACGGAGGTGCGGCTAGCATGGTTGGCATGCTTTGGCGCGTTTTGGTGTGACTAGCATAGCTAGGGCCAAGGCGAGTGCGTTTGGCATGGCGCGGCTAGCTTGGGCTAGGTGTGGCTGGCATGATTTGCCATTGGCACGGAGGGGAATTAGGGTTTTGTTCGTTGTAACCCTAATTTGAAAAAGTACCCCTATTAATTACCGACTATATGCATTAAATGTTCTAATAAATGTGTCACCGGTGACATTAGGTTATTTGGGGTTTTACGATTTTACCATTTGTTTAAAAACCACCATCAACACCACTGTAACCATCCATGAAGGAAAACATGCCGTGTCCGCTAGTGGCGTCTACTAACATGTCGATGTTAGGCATAGGAAAGTCGTCCTTGGGGCAGCACTTGTTCAAGTCTCTGAAATCCACGCAGCACCGAATCTGTCCGTTTTTCTTCTTTATTGGGACCACGTTAGCTAACCAGGTCGGATGATGAATAGGTCTGATGAAGCCGACCACTAATAACTTCTGAATTTCGTTCATGGTGTGGTAAAGCGACGGGTGGTGATCACCATGACGCCTCATTGACCAATTAACTCCTGACCAGGGTTGTATAACCAAGCCGGTGAAGCTGGACGGACGAGATGATATTTGAGACACTCATCTGCGACCGTTGATGGAATCAGGGTTTTGAAGAGGTGCGCAGCATCACTCTTGACTTGGTCGAAACCAAGCATGGGAAGGGTTTTGGAAAAGACCGGCCAGGGCATGCGTGTAAACTGACATGCCGGCAGGTACACGTCCGTACCTCTCTGTCCCATAAAGGCGCGATCTAGGCCACTCGATTTGACCGGCAAAGAGGGGTGGTTGAGATCGATTTTGCAACGTAATCTGGGTGCCGCAAAAGCCGCACATCGTGCCAACTTTGGGCGCGCGCTTCAAGACGACCAAGCTTGGTCGGTCTTGCCCAATCCGTCCGGCGTGTAGGTGGTAGGCTGTTATTCACGCCTATACCTGACTGTCCCATGAAAACGTGATCTAAGCCACTCAAATCGTCCGGTGAAGTTGAGTGGTCGAGATCATTTTGCAATTTGGGAAGTGTGACCACGCAAGTTTGGATGCGCGTTTTGGGATAGCCGAGCATGATATGCCTTGGCCGATCAGTGAGGGGATAGACGGGCCCACGGTGGTCATCTTTGGTATGACCGGACCGCTTAATCTAACTGGGACCCTCCATTCGTAGGAGAAGATGGACGCTCGTGATGCTCAAAACCCTAATTTTGGGTTTCACGACCGTGCGACCATGCTTTATTCGGCGTACGGGTGGGATAACCATCCATGGTTGGTCCTGACCGATTGGTCCTGACCGATTGGTCAGGTATGTAGGTGGGCCCACGGTGATTGTGTTGACATGCTCTGGGCCCTTTGAACCTACATCTACACCCTCCATCTATACCTACGAAGATGGATGGTTGAGACTGTTTTGCGACACATGTAATATGCCGCAAACCCTAATTTAGGGTTTTCCCGTCCATACGCTCTGGTTTGGACGTTTTGGCAAGCTATGCCAATATTTTGGGAGGCCGACCATGCGGGGTCCGCGTTGGTTCTGGAGTGAATATTCCATACCGCTTGGGGGTTATGGAATTGATCCGGGCCATCCAATCATTTGGTGAAGTTGGATGATCGAGATCATATCCGGATCGATACTGGACGGTCAGGATGCTCAATCGGGCTAGTATAACACACCGAGAGTTCTCAATCGGGCTAGTATAACACACCGAGAGTTGCGGCTGTCACGGGTATTTCGTACATGCTTTCATTATAATGCTTGGAGGTTCGTGTTGCTCTGCTTGAGAGCAACACTCGTCGTCATGCCGCACCGATAATGAGTACGGAAATACAAGGCTGCTTACGCATTAATTAATAATGCTATAAATTCACAGGGTATATGGGATTGTTGCTACATGCTCCAACCTGGATGAATTTTGTGTATTTAATTCACAAAATGGGATTGTTGCCACATGCTCCATTCTAGGTGAATCAGTAAAGTGAAGGAGTATCCAACACTTATTAATGTCTTTATCTTTTACAAGATGTCAGCGCATAATTTTCTGGTTTTTTACAATTTTAACCTTAAATGAAAATCCACCATCAACAGTGTGTTGACTGGATTATGTTCAATTGATGAAGAAGCAATCGGTGTTGTACCACCAGAGCATTCAAATATGGGATTTTTGTACTTGTATTCAATTTGAGTTTTGTATGGGATTGGCTGAGTTGAATGTGCAATGGGCTCGACTGAAATGGAGATAGTCAGAATTACAACAGTTATAGAAGTGGGTTGTGTATTTATGTACGGACATGGCAGACCACAAATACGATGTCAGTACTGTTGTGGCAAAGCTAGGTCCCTCATATTTGCTGATTTGGTTTTTTTTTGGGGGCTATGTGCTGGATTCAGTTGTATGAAGATTTAAAGGCAGCGGATATGAAGGACTGTCTTGCTGGTGTTTGCACTGCAAGACTCATGAGAAAATGGAGAGAAATGTATAGATGGATTCCAGGGTTTTGGTGGAAATCAAATGGTGGTTGTTTGTGCGAGACGGAGATCTATGGAAAGATATAGATGATAGAAGAAACAAATCGATGGTTTGGTGATTACTGAATATGGTTCTGATGCTGTCAAGATTTTGAATGAGCATCATGAACGGTGTAGATGAATGTTACGAACTTAGGGTACGATTGTAATCTGTTTAATAAATTTTATTTAAGAAGTAATTTTAATTAATTTTTGAACATAAGTCAAGACTTAGCCGCGTGCAACGCGCCATCACAAGAACGTGTTAGGAAGTCATGGAGGGTTAGAGATGACAGGAGAAGTGGGCAAGACTGGTCGTGTAACACCAACACACAACTCCACTACTCCATCACTCCACTTCCTACGAGAGACGTGAATAAGGCTCAAATGACTTGTATAAATAGGTTCTCCTCCCTATTTTTCAAAGGACAGGAGAAAGAAAACAAGTCCAGACAACAGAGGCAAGTGTTGATACAATCGTATTCAAACACCGGAACTGATAGCTTACACCCTGCAAGCCGGTTCAACTTTTCCGATACAAGTCATTCATAGCCAACACCTTCACATTCTCAACACCTTCTTCGCTTCCCTCCCTAAGATCAACCCCATCTCCTTCACTTTGTGATCGAAACAAGTCCTGGAACGACCATTTCTTGGTTTAGGCCGGACTTGCACAGATTGATCTCTCGAATCTACAAGCACTAACCGCGCAGTGCATTTGTTTAAGGTTTAGACTAATTTCTCATCCACACACCCCAAATTACCAAAACCGGCAGAAATAGTTTTCACCCATAAACAATTGGCGACCGCAGTAGGAGGTTAATCTCTCGGTTGTAAAGTCAATTTCTTCAATACCATTCAATCAATCTCGAGATGGTTGGTCTTAGGACCACATTGACAATTTAAAATCCTGATGGTTCCTCCAACGGAGATACCCCTCCTCCTAACAGCGTATCCGACGGCATGATCAGGAGATTTCCAACATTAAGCGAACTAGCACGGGTACAGGAGATTTACACGAAGAACATGGAGCTTATCAAAGAAGCGGTAAACGGCATACTTGATCTCCTCATCAAGCTGACGTTAGAGATGAGTGTTCCAGAGAATTTTACACCGGGGACTAATTCCCCTCATATCAACAATTTTACTACGAACCAGAGACCGATAGATCGGAAGCGGCATCTCTAGTGGAAAGCTTGTGTGAACTCTTGCACCTCTCGAGGAATCAACGGGCAGAGACGTTTCATCGCAATTAATAAAATAGCTACGGATGTACACTGACTCCTTCTCGTCCGAATTCCTAATCGCATCGGAAACATCTCGTAAACAATGTTACATTTACAGAAGACGACATGATGGCAGAGGAAGGTCACAACCGGGCCCTACATGTTACCGCACACATCAAGGGTTCAGAGTTCAGAAGGGCCCTCATTGACACAGGAGCATCTTCGAATGTGATTACTCTCAAGACTCTCAAGACAGCCAAGGTTAGTCTATGCAAGATTGTACGACATCCCACCACGATGACGGACTTCGAAGGAAACCAGACCAGCACATACGGGTATGTCAATCTGAATTTATCAGTAGGACCCGTTCAGTCAAGAGCAAAGTTTGAAGTCATAGAAAAGGAGCCGGACTACCATATGATACGGGGAGACCATGGCTTCACGACAACAAGGTCATTCCCTCAACGTATCACCAAAGTGCTCCAAGACCATGCTAAATGAGAAAGTCATCTCGCATTTCGCATCATTGTCTCCGTACGCACCAATATGCGGAGTGGAGCTGTTCGAGCTAAAAGATACCTCGCAGGGAAGATCAGACAAAGTCCTGTGCACCCCACTACCAGCGTGGGCTTCAATCCAGGAAGAAGACCGACTTGCATCACTGAGGGCCAAGCACCACGACACGCCTTCTCTGACGAGGCGTCCATCTTTATCCAGTGAAGCTTCAACCCACGTTCACATCAAAAGGGAACGCACTTTTGAGGCGAAACGTGACCAGAAGGGGAAGACAATATACCGGCGCCGTTGTTAGCAATTAGAAGGAGAGACTGGCACCCAGTCTCTCCGCCCAATTGAATTCTGCAGGAACGATGAAATGCAAGAGGAGGTATTGGATGCCCCGCGACAACTACAAGATGGAACCAATTCCACGACTGACGAGCTCGAGACTGTTAACATCGGGAGTGAAAGATCTCCCAGGCCGGTCTCTATCAGTTCGACTATGTCCACAAACGAACGTACGAGTCTTGTTCAATTACTCAAGGAGTACCAAGATGTGTTCGCCTGGACATACGAGGAAATGCCTGGCCTAGATGAAAAATTGGTCACCCATCACCTACATGTCATACCTAAATGTATTTCCACCTATTTTGATGACAAGCCACGCCTACCTCGAGATCCACGATCCACTGGTTCATCCTTTGAATCGATCGTTGTTAATAACTAACTGTTAATCACACGAGAACTCTAAGAATTTAGCCAAAATGGCTCACACATTTATTTTTTTATTTTTTTTATTTAGCCAAAATGGCTCACACAAGAATCATACAGTTCTATCTAATGGTTCCAGGCCCATCCATGGTTCAACACCTTTTCATTACCTATCTTTAGCATATCTAAAGTATACTAATTCAATTAGGTTGTATTTATATTCCATTATCTAATTCTTATGAACATCTACAACTTTGTCGAAGAAGTCAAAGTCTAATTCGGACCTTAAGAGGTCCAAAACATCTAATTAAGAAAGACTGATCATAAGCCCAAGCACATGACTCGCGGGCTTACTCCGGATCGGACCATCAAACCGGCCCGTTAACAAAAGGTATGGTCCAACAGAGTAAACTAACGGTCAACGTCTGATCTAAGGTCAACTAACAGTCAACATCCAAGGTCAGGTCAAGGTCCAGGGTCAATGGTCAAAGGAACCAACTCAATCAAGGTCCACTGAGTCAAACCGATTCAACTCGGCTAACAAGGTTAACTCGACTCAGTAAGATATCTGAGTCAGGGACAAGTTAGGTCAGTCAGGTTCTGACTGAGCTGAGAAGCTCAAGGCCAAAGCCTTAGCACAGGCCAGAGCCATTGCTCAGCCAAAGGATACAAATGCACAATCATTGTGCAACACCAAAACTCTAAACTATATTTCAATAACAATACATTTATCTTAAACAAACAAGATCAAATCAAATACATCACTCAACTAAGATTACCCTGTAATTGCTGCTTTAAGCATTACTCATATCATCTCAACACATTCTAAAGCTTCAGTCCTATAACATCTCAAACAACCTGAGTTCAGTTCAACATGTTCACCACCAATACACATCTCCTCCCCTGTAATATCAACACCATCAGATTCCCTCATTAAATCAGATTACTACGTCTACAACCCATATCAACAACTCAGTTTCACCATTACACATCATATACTCCTTCCATGTCCTGAAACTGACAACATCAACATCTCCAACTACCACTACCAGATCAAGTATACACGCAATCCATTCCCTTGAACCTGTAACTCAATCACACTGCAACTTCAATTGAGATCATACTCAATCAAATAACCAAAGTTACTCATACCCATCTCTTGAAATAAATCATTCATACAAACCATAACAACAACATCAGCAACACCTTCCTTAAACTCAATTTCTCAATTCAGATATACATAAATTCAGCCCAAGTAACTCTGCACTTCAATTACCCATTCTAAAACAATCTCAATTCATGCGTCTCAATTCTTAGTCCAAATAATAATCTCATAAACTCAAAATTGAACAGAAAGCTTTACTCAATTAACTAATAAAAACATTACCTCTGATTAGTTCTACTCAAGCAATTGAACTTGATTCAGCAACACATCACCTTTTCATCTGTGATTCATCAGTCCATCACAACCAATTCTTAACTCAATACTTCTATAATTCGAACTAAGAACAACAACCCACTTCTTCATATCATCAGAACCCATATCCAAACAATCTTCTAAATCCTCACTTACATCGACTCAAGAACCCTAATCTTTCGATTCATCGCCAAAACTACTCTACTGTATCAATCCAACAACAACCCTTCAATTCTTTATCTACCAATTCCATGCAAGCCTAAAATCGAATCCAAAACCCTAATTCACTGTTTACTCAAATCTTTAATTTCTTATTTAAACAACTTCACAACATCAATCCACCAACTACCCCTTTGTACTTTATCTATCTATTACTCTAAATCATTATCAGTTCTACTCGAACCCTAATTCAATTTGGAGAAGAACACGAGAACCTTAACCCTTTATTTTTTCACATCGAGTCCTCTAATTGCCACAACAAGCTTCTTCTTCATGATCAGTTCCTAAAACCCATCCTTAATTTCATCTTAAACAACACCAATCGAATTCTTAATTCAATCTCCATCAACAGCATAATCTCCTTCTTCTCTCGAGCCCAAACAACTTCAGAACCATCACCCTCACCTTCGATTCAACATAATATCAGTCTTCTATGAAATTCTCACACCAAAGAAACTCAACTCTCTGAGATTGAGATCAGCAAAACGGAGAAGAGGAGAAACAGATGAGAAGAAAGAGAAAGAGAATAGAAAAAAATGAATTTTCTTCTCGATCGGTATTGGGGATAAGGCCGACCAGGATTTCTAAAGGCACCCGTCCAAAATGTAAGGGCAGCCAAGCGGTTTATAAGAGAAATACAAATACCCTCATATTAATTTGATGGTATCTTCTTCCTATGGTATCCGATTGATACGTTCGAGTAGTCCGTTCTGTGCAAATTTTTGAGATCTATTCAGCGGTACTAGTTCCGTATCTAAATCGTTGTTAGATTAATTCCTATTAATTAACATTCGTGTTAAATTAATCTAGTTATCATCGACTAAAACGTCTCTTGACTAGTCTAATAGCGTTGACGAGCTTGCGGGTCCTTACATTCTCCCCACCTTATACATTTTCGTCCTCGAAAATCAAACCATCCTTCTGGTCTTCAAAAACTCCCCGCCTTATAGAATAATCTTATCTCTTGTCTAAGCGCAAACAACAAGAAACAAAGCACAAACCTATATGTCTTCTACCACTAAAATTTGTGGCTCTAGGTTCAATATTCTAGTTTCTATTGCAGTAAGTTACTGGTTTTAATTACGAGAGAAAATATTCTACAAGCTTCTAAATAAGATTCGGGATCTATTAGTTCACTATCAGAAGCAAGTTTCCCTTATATGCTTAGTGATACAAGAATGCAGTTGCCCTGTCTAGGTTCGCGACGCCTGACAATGCCTGCCTACGTAACAAGTATCACCCGAACACATCAGAATTACTAACCTCACTATTCCCCAGTGCTGGATTACCTAAGTATTAACTTATTAAGATCAATTAGTCTCTAAACTTCTATCATAACTGGCGTAATTCTGTTAAATTTACTTCGTAAAATATATAACTGGTTCACCTCATTTTAAGCAACTTAATCATCAAAATTTATTTTATTTCTATTTCTATTTATCATTATTATTATTTATTTATTTTAATGAAATCGAATTTTTATTCCAAATGAAACTATATTATTATAACTAAATAGTTTTTAAATTCAAGTATTATTTAAGAATAATTGAATGTTATAACTATTATCCAAATGTTACTATATAATGTTGCATCTATTGGTTTATTGCATTATGTGATTTGATATGAGTAAATAATCGCTAACAAATTTGCATAGTTGTTTAATGTTAATATTTTATTATTATTATTACATTTATTCCTTATTTCTTAGACCGATAAAATTTAACCGTAGTTCAATCATAATTCCAAGTTTGATTTTATTGTTAATACTAGATTTGATTTGATCTAACTTGGTTTCCTTAAATTATATTATTGCTAAGTAATCCTTAAATCGTACTATTAATAAAAATTATATTTTGCTGTTACTATCCAATAATTATTATCCAAATGACATTTACAATAACTCTAAATTTTATAGTAATTGGTATTATACAATATTATTATTTGCTTATCTTATCAAAAATTATTGTCGTAATTATATTATCGTTTTTATTATTCTTAAGTTAATAGTCCAGTTGGTACACTAATTCTTAATCTTTCAAATATAACTCTACTTTCACGTAAAGATTGATATAATAGATTTTATTTATTCATATTGAATCTGTATACTATATCTAGTTATATATTGGCATTGGTAATTTAGTATAATTTAAATTTTGAGTCTGCATAACATTTGAACATGTCTTAGGTTTTGGTATTAATAATAAGTATTTTATTCATAAGCAAATTTATTCTCCTTTTTAGTCTAATTTTGTACTACGCATTCAAGCACTATAAATATCACTTCATGTGTATAATTTAGTGATTCAGTGAATCCTTTATTGGACTAAAGATAATCTGGGTATAAGATCGTTAACAAGTTTAGTCTTTACTGTATGCATTATATGACCTCACGTTCTTAATCCTACCTAATGAGTCTTATATTAATTATATGGGTTGAACACAACACAACACATAATGCTAATTTGTTATTTGTTAACTTCGCAAAATTTAATCTTAAATAAGTATTAATAAAGGTATTTAATCCTAATCATTATTTTATCGTCATATATTTGTTAATGAGATTTTAATTCAAGTTATCTTAATATAATACTAATTTAAATTCTAACAGTTTAAGTTCGTCACACTAATTTTTCATTTCAAAAGATGATTGAATCTATTTACGAAGAAGTATCCTAACAATATACGAATTCATTTTCTTTTAATCCTAATATTACACTAAGAATCCGAGTACTATCATTACTATTACATGTATGTTTGTTTCATTTTAAAGATTTACTGGATCATTTATTAGACTAAAGAAAATTTCATTACATGATTATTAACAAGTTTAGTCTTTTAATTATATACATCATACCTTCACCTTTTACGTCTAACGCCTAATAAGTACTAATTTAACTGTCTAATTTAAACACAAAAATTATATTTCTAATTTCTCATTAGTTTAATTTATAAAATTTAATCGTAGAACAGCGTTATTAATTTCCTATAACTATTTAATCATAATTTATTATTTTTTATCGTTATATATCCTTATTGAAATTTTAGTTAAGCTAAGTACAATATGATACTTACTGAGAAATGCTAACACTACTTTATGAAAATTATTATTACCATTATTATCATCTATAACAATTATTATAATATTTTTATTATTAACATTGATGGTTGAACTATTATTCTAACTACTCTTATAAATATTATTAAGTCCCAACAATATTATTAACACTATGTAATTATAAATTGTTGACTCTACGTATAAGCCAAGGCATTCACTAAATTTCTATGTGACTTTCAAGATTTTATCAATAAAACTAATCTTAGTATTGAATTGTCTATGCGTTCACACTTTTTAGACTAATTATTCTCTAATCCTTATTAGCTAAAGTTATCGGTGTACCCTACAATTTTTACTTCATTACATAAACAAACCAAACAAACAAAACAATCAATCTAATAAATCTTTTAATTATTGATAGTTTTTAGTGAATTAAGATTTATCTCACATCCCAACCCAGTTTTAAACTAATCTAGTTCACTATCTGGCACTGGCTATTCCTATCTTTTCCCATTTAAGATCTAATAGTGAGCTCTGATACCAACATTGTAGCGCCCCCAAAGCTAGCAGCTGACTAATCCAAGGGATTAACGAATGAAGAGTCACTAAGGATCTAAAACATTTACTTAAACATTCAATTAAGAAATCTGCTACAAAACTCAACCCAGAAAACTAGCCCCGCTCTGACATATTTACATACAAGAACTCCTCTCAAATGATACTTATACAATATTCAGTTGGTTTACAAATAGAATATACAACATAATAAACATAGAAGAAATTAACCAACTAACGAAATCAACCCTTCAAGATTTCGCTGCGCAACTCTGATCTGTCTCTGTAAACTGAAAGTGGGAATGGGTGAGCACATCATCCCTAAAAGGGGTGCTCAGTAGGAATAACATTTAACTTTCAAGAAATCATGGCAAGACATGGAAAACAATACATGTTTTCCCAAAACATTAAAAGTGACCAAGTCACTGTAACAAACAAACATGTATATGGACAAACTCCTTCTTCAAACAATGTATAATATGGTTGTGCGATTCCGAACTCGCAAATCCACACCTAATCGTATGTATGGATGTCGAAAATTCCGAACTCACAAACTGCCGACCAATATATCATAAAAGCTCTAGGTATAAATGTGAAGGAGCGTATCCTATATACCACATGTGGAAATTATTATTTCCCATAACAATTCATATGACAAACAAACATTACAATTCCTTTCCAAACCATGGAAAGATTCAAAGAATCATCAGAACAATCGTAATACAAATTAAACAAAACATGGAATGTACAATCAAACAAAGCATGAGTTTGTTAAACAAAGACTTTTGTAAAAGAAAACAACAATGGTTACAAAAGATTTAAATGTATTCCCACATCTTTTGATGACAAGCCACGCCTACCTCGAGATCCACGATCCACTGGTTCATCCTTTGAATCGATCGTTGTTAATAACTAACTGTTAATCACACGAGAACTCTAAGAATTTAGCCAAAATGGCTCACACAAGAATCATACAGTTCTATCTAATGGTTCTAGGCCCATTCATGGTTCTACACCTTTTCATTACCTATCTTAAGCATATCTAAAGTATACTAATTCAATTAGGTTGTATTTATATTCCATTAGCTAATTCTTATGAACATATACAACTTTGTAGAAGAAGTCAAAGTCTAATTCGGACCTTAAGAGGTTCAAAACATCTAATTAAGAAAGACTGATCATAAGCCCAAGCCCATGACTTGCGGGCTTACTCCGGATCGGCCCATCAAACCGGCCCGTTAACTAAAGGTGTGGTCCAACAGAGTCAACTAACGGTCAACGTCTGATCTAAGGTCAACTAACAGTCAATGTCCAAGGTCAGCTCAAGGTCCAGAGTCAATGGTCAAAGGAACCAACTCAGTCAAGGTCCACTGAGTCAAACAGATTCAACTCGGCTAACAAGGTTAACTCGACTCGGAAGATATCCGAGTCAGGGACAAGCTAGGTCAGTCAGGTTCGACGGGAAATTTGAGAAGCTCAAGGCCAAAGCCTTAGCAAGCCGAGCCATTGCTCACCAAAGGATACAAATGCACAATCATTGTGCAACACCAAAACTCTAAACTATATTTCAAATAACAATATATTTATCTTAAACAAACAAGATCAAATCAAGTACATCACTCAACTAAGATTACCTGTAATTGATGCTTTAAGCATTACTCATATCATCTCAACACATTCTAAAGCTTCAGTCCTATTGCATCTCAAACAACCTTAGTTTAGTTCAACATGTTCACCACCAATACACATCTGCTCCCCCGTAATATCAACACCATTAGATTCCCTCATTAACTCAGATTACTACGTCTGCAACCCATATCAACAACTCAGTTTCACCATTACACATCATATACTCTTTCCATGTCCTGAGACTGACAACATCAACATCTCCAACTACCACTACCAGATCAAATATACACGCAATCCAGTCCCCTGAACCTGTAACTCAATCACACTGCAACTTCAATTGAAATCATACTCAATCAAATAACCACAGTTACTCATACCCATCTCTTGAAATCACTCATTCATACAAACCATAACAACAACATCAGCAACACCTTCCTTAAACTCAATTTCTCAATTCAGATATACATAAATTCAGCCCAAGTAACTCTGCACTTCAATTTCCCATTCTAAAACAATCTCAATTCATGTATCTCAATTCATGTATCTCAATTCTTAGTCCAAATAATAATCTCATAAACTCAAAATTGAACAGAAAGATTTACTCAATTAACTAAGAAAAACATTACCTCTGATTAGTTCTACTCAAGCAATTGAACTTGATTCAGCAACACATCACTTTTTCATATGTGATTCATCAGTCCATCACAACCAATTCTTAACTCAATACTTCTATAATTCGAACCAAGAACCAAGAACAACAACCCACTTCTTCATATCATCAGAACCCATTTCCAAACAATCTTCTAAATCCTCTCTTATATCGGCTCAAGAACCCTAATCTTTCGATTCATCGCCAAAACTACTCTACTGTATCAATCCAACAACAACCATTCAGTTCTTTATCTACCAATTCCATGCAAGCCTAAAATCGAATCCAAAACCCTAATTCACTGATTACTCAAATCTTCAATTTCTTATTTAAATAACTTCACAACATCAATCCACCAACTACCCCTTTGTACTTCATCTATCTGTTACTCTAAATCATTATCAGTTCTACTCGAACCCTAATTCAATTTGGAGAAGAACACGAGAACCTTAACCCTTCAATTTCTCACATCGAATCCTCTAATTTCCACAACAAGCTTCTTCTTCATGATCTGTTCCTAAAACCCATCCTTAATTTTATCTTAAACAACACCAAATCGAATTCTTAATTCAATCTCCATCAACAACATCATCTCCTTCTTCTCTCAAGCCCAAACAACTTCAGAACCATCACCCTCACCTTCGATTCAACACAATATCAGTCTTCTATGAAATTCTCACACCAAAGAAACTGAACTCTCTGAGATTGAGATCAGCAAAACGGAGAAGAAAGAGAAAGAGAATAGAAGAAAATGAATTTTCTTTTCGATCGGTATTGGGGATAAGGCCGACCAGGATTTCTAAAGGCACCCGTCCAAAATATAAGGGTAGCCAAGCGGTTTATACGAGAAATACAAATACCCTTCATATTAATTTGATGATATCTTCTTCCTATGGTATCTGATTGATATGTTCGAATAGTCCGTTCTGCGCAACTTTTCGAGATCTATTCAGCGGTACTAGTTCCGTATCTAAATTGTTGTTAGATTAATTCCTATTAATTAACATTCGTGTTAAACTAATCGAGTTATCATCGACTAAAACGTCTCTTGACTAGTCTAATAGCGTTGACGAGCTTGCGGGTCCTTACTGTGGTGTTCAAATTTGGACTAGGTCCCGGGTTTTTTCTGCATTTGCAGTTTCCTCGTTAACAAAATTTCTGGTGTCTGTGTTATTTCTTTTCCGCATTATATTTGTTTATATAATTGAAATGTCACAGGTTGTGCGTAGTTCAATCAATTGGATAATCCAACCTTTGGTTGTTGATATAAATTGATTAACACTTGAACATTGGTCTTTGGTACCGTTCAAGTTGTTCTCATAATAATCAGGCTCACGGATTTATATCTGTTTGATTTGCTGATTATATTGAGAAACAGATATATAACTCTTGGATATATTTTCCTTGATTGAGTCTGACTGTCTAGTTGATTCTCTTAGAATTATATTGGAGTTAGTCCATACAGATTGCCGAACGAATTATTGGGTTTGGTTGTTAGACCCTCGCTTTTTCAATTGGTATCAGAGCAGGCAAACAAGCTAGGACCTCATAAGTCTGTGGTTTTGGCAATCTGATTTGTGTGGATAAATGTTTATCTCAAACTCAGGCACATAGAAATGAGTTCCAAAGGTTTTGATTATGCCAAATGTCTTGGTCTTACCTCCAAGGATAACTTAGTTGATTCTTCCGAATCCCGAGGTAGAAAATTTTTGCTATCTGATTCTGATAACATTCCATCTGATGTGATATTTGACACTATGTCTGAAGCTGAAATGGAACTCACCAGAACACAAAAAAATGTGTTGAGATTATTTATTTTCAAGGTTCTAAAATAAAGTCTCTTGAAGAAAATCATGCTCAGCTCATTGATGAACTTGAGAAGTCTCTTGATCGAGAACATGAACTCTACAGTATCGTTGAGTCATTCTCTAACAATATCGAAAAACTTATTCAAGAAACTACCATACATCATGAAAAGATTAATGTTCTTGAAGATATTGTTAAAGAAGATTCAATTAGAGAAAACGTCTGATCGAGACTCATTCATCAGATCTAAGCAGTTTTCATGTTGAATAAGATAAACCGGTTGCATCTCTGCTTCTAGCCCAGAGATGACTCAACATTATCTGCCTGTAGTCTACTGTAGGCTACCATCTGTCTTGTGTTTTAATTATTGAGCTATGAAAGTATGAGAATATCTGAAAAACATAATGTAGCTCCTTTTTAGTGGATCTTTTCTGATCCATTAACCTTCCATAACTGGTCCACGAACATTCATGTCTTACTTGGGAGTTTTTTTTTTTTGGGGTTTCCATAACAAGAGTGTCTTTCTCTTGTTCGTAAACATATATATTATATTATTTTTCATCCCTAATAAAAAAAAATGGAGAACTCTTTAAGGGCTCAGGAAGTGGTTAATCTTGAGATGGAAGAAGACATTAGAGGATGCGATTCGGTTCAAGAACTTGTCTTGAAAAAGATGATTGCAAGGAAAAAGTACAACACATGGATTGGTGAATCTGTCAAGGATTTAATCCACTTTCACAATGACTCAAAGGTCGAATTGGCAAATCTTCAACTGCAAATAAATCATCTTATTGATGAACAGATCAAAATCCTTGAGAATCAAAATGTCTTGATACGGAATCAGAAGAAGCTCATCGTAGACTGCATCAAAGCTAGGCAGCTTGCTCGTATTGTTTATCGGAAAGTAAATTTTACAACTCATGAACATGGAATCTCCAGGTCAAAAGAATCAAGGATATTAGTGATACCTTTTATGATGGAGCTTTTCAAAGGTATGAAGTTATCAAAGAAACTTGATTTTTTTTTGTCTAGGAAACTTCTTATGAGAATTTATTCTTGTGTTTTAAGAAGGATAACTAGGGTTTGGAATAGCAAATATTGTGATTACACATAGCTATTGCCAACGATTTTAATCTTGCAATGTTTTTAGATTTATTTATTTAAATTCTAAGTTATTTGGAAGATGATTTTGCAGTATTTAATCTCTATTGGTTTTATAAATTGCAAAAATAATGTTATGAGATATGTGTGTTTGCACCCGTGAACTATGATTGTCCCATATATGGCAAAACTAAAGTCTATTATGAACTTTTGTATATTCCGCAATATTGATCTTTCCCTGATCCACTTCTATGTGAAAGTATTGTACGACTCCGTAAGTTTTCTTATGTTGAGCATTTCCGATTAAATTAATCATGGGGTATCTTGTGGTTAATTTAATTGAGTTTTCTGGATACAAATTCATATTTCATTTAATTTGTTAATGTCCAAAGAAATCATTCTTTTCTGGTAAAAGTAAGGTCGCTCTTGTTGTTCCTTTGGGAATGACATTTTATGGGGGAGAGTTCTTAATTGAACTTGTGCTTAATTGCCAAATATTTGTGGGGAGTGCGGCTATGGAATATTGTAGGAGTTATCTTGTATCTTTATAAACTCCTTGATAAATACACTAAGTTTCGACTATGTGAAATCATCGAAACAAAGTTGATATGTTCTCTTTTAGTCATGAATAATCTCTATGAGAATTTCATTATGATCCCGTTAGTTTTCGTACCTTCGCAAATTTTTATTGACAAAAAGGGGGAGAATTATTTTGTAGTTCACACTACATACATATGGTTTAAGGATCATTATGTAAGGGGGAGTGGTTTTCATTATGAGTCGAAGTATTGACTAAGGGCGAGTGATACATATCACCATAGTATTATTGTCAAAGTTGTGATACAATTGAGCTTTGATGCTGTGTAATAATACTATGACACTGTATAACAATACGAAAATATCTTGGTTTTATATATTGTTATAGCTACGGATCTTAAACAAAAATGATACTGAGTTGAATACGTTCATTATCGCTGGAGTACTTGAAGTGCCGAAGAATTCAAGGAACGTTGAAGAACCAAGGAAATCAAGCATGTTGGATGAGAAGCTACAAAGTTTATTTATTTTGTAATCCATATGTATTGATAGTTTTGTCACTAAAATTGACAAATTGGGAGATTGTTAAAGCACTGCTCGGTCCAACCCGCAAGTGTTGCTATCTCAAGCTTGTTTGTCAAGTTTAGTTGTCAAAACTATAAGTCTTGATTTCTATTCTGCTTATAGCTAAGTCTCGGATTAGGATCGAATGTGTAGTTGAGCCTAGACTTTAAGGCGTTCATCGATTGAAGACGAAGAACTTCTAAGGGGAGCTTGTGTAGCTTCATCAACAAAAGGTATGTGGAGACTTAAACTCATCTATCACTCAAAAGTCTATTTCTATTCTATCTCCTATTGAGACAAAGGCGTATAGCTATATAGACTTCTTTATTATACACATTTGATATTTCGAGCTGAGTATAACTCGCTTATCTATTTCTCGAAATATGTGTTGGAAAGCTTTTTGCTTTAACTATGTTCATCATTATTCTTGACTAAAGTAAAAATATGATCTTGTGAAAATTTCCTTGTAACATCTTACATGATTGTGTGAGACAGTCATTTGATGTAGACTCGAAATATTTCGTATTGATCATTCGATCACTTGAAAATTACTTATAAGCTAATAGTTTGTGTGAGACAACTATTGTCTTCTTCTAAGGATGTTTCAATGATTGAAATGGGAGATTAGAACAAAACCCATGTCTGGATACATTACAGTTTGTGTACTTAATTAGTGTGCGGAATGTTTTGACAGAATTAGAAACCGGAAAAATAAATTTGCGTACCCGTTCGCAAATGGTTTTAACTGTTGAATTCCGGGGACCAAGTTTGCATACCCGTTTGCATACGGTTTCAACTGAATTCAGGTCCGGAGCCAAAGTTTGCGTACCCGTTTGCAAACTGTTGATTTAAGACTAATGTCCGAAACTTAAGTTTGCGTACCCGTTTGCAAACTTAAGTGGTTCAAGTTAAAATAGGTTATGTATGATTTCAAACTAATGAACAAATACATTTATATAATCAGGAATGCAATCTTTGCAAACCGTGGCTAAATGTTCATTAATTGATTCTCTTGAATCAAAACCGATTTTGCTTCAATTGTGTCTTGTATACTTCTATGAGAATATAAAAAATTGAACAACTCTATGAGTAACACAATTAGATTCATTTGATTATCATTCTTGATTGATTGATCATCATATGTGATCTAGAAGTGTTAGATGAACAAGGTTAACACAAAAATGTTCATATGGCTAACTTCGGTTAACTATTGTTGAGCCAACTCAATATACACGTTTAGGTACGGTTACCCATATCTAAATGAAAGTATATTTCATTTGCGTGTAACAAGCTAAGACCATCTAACGGTTGAAAGATATTAGCTTGAATCTAATCAGGTTTTCATCTAACGGTGAATATTGATTGCTTTGTCCAAAAGTTATCAAACCCTGATTTGAAGACTATATAAGGGAGAACTCTAGCAACTGGGAAACCTAATCCCCACACCTCCTGTGTGATACTAGTTGCGACTAGAGTCAATTCTCCTTTAACCTTGGTTTTTCTAAAACCATTATAGGTTAACGACTTAAAGACTTCATTGGGATTCTGAAGCCAGACCAAACTATTTTCTCTGTAGTTGCGTGTTCAGATCTTACTTTGTTCCATCGTATTGAATACTATCTTCTCTAAGATTTGCTCGAGATTTATCTCCGATAGGTAAGATATAAAAAGTAATCACAAAGCTTTTCGTCTCATTCTTTGTGATTCTACAATAACTTGTTCCACTACCATACACTTAACTTATTATGAGGTGATTGATATTACTAGGCTGTTCTTCGGGAATATAAGACCGGTGTATCAATTGGTTCCCATTCACCTTGATTTATCAAAAGATGGAACAAAACTCGTAGGTATTTCGGTGGGAGACAGATTTATCTATTCAATAGACTTTTTTGTGTGAGACAGATTTGTTTATCAAGTCTTCGACTTTGGGTCGTAGCAACACTTAGTTGTGGGTGAGATTATCTAAGGGAATCAAGTGTGTAGACTCTTGCTGGGATTCAGAGAAGTAAGGAACACGATTGTACCTTAATTAGTGTGAGATTGGTTAGGGCTCAACTACATTCCAGTCCGAAGTTAATTGGTAGTAGGATAGTGTCTATAGCGGCTTAATACAATGTGGTGTTCAAATCTGGACTAGGTCCCGGGGTTTTCTTCATTTGCAGTTTCCTCGTTAACAAAAATTTTGGTGTCTGTGTTCTAGTGTCAATCAATTTAAATCAACAACCAAAGGTTGGATTATCTAATTGATTGATCTTAACGCAAAACCTGTGATATTTCAATTATATAACAAAATATAGTGCGGAAAAGAAATAACACAGACACCAGAAGTTTTGTTAACGAGAAAACCACAAATGCAGAAAAACCCCGGGACCTAGTCCAGATTGAAAACACATTGTATTAAGCAGCTACAGACACTAGCCTACAATCTAACTTCGGTCTTGACTGTAGTTGAAACCCAATCAATCTCACACTGATCCAAGGTACAGTTGCGCTCCTTACATCTCTGATCCCAGCAGGATACTACGCACTTGATTCCCTTAGCTGATCTCACCCACAACTAAGAGTTGCTACGACCCAAAGTCGAAGACTTTAATAAACAAACTGTACCACTACGTAAAAGTCTACATGAATAGATAAATCTGTTTCCCACAAAAATAACTACGAGTTTTGTTCCGTCTTTCGATAAATCAAGGTGAACATGAACCAATTGATATACCGGACTTATATTCTCGAAGAACAACCTAGAAATATCAATCACCTCACAATAATCTTAATCGACTAGCGAAACAAGATATTGCAGAATCACAAACGATGAGACGAAGATATTTTTGACTACTTTTCTATCTTGCCTATCAGAGAAATTAATCTCGAGTCAATTTTACAATTGTAATCAACACGATGGAAACATCAAGATCAGATCACCCAACTACAGAGAAAATAGTTGAGTCTGGCTTCACAATCGCAATGAAGTCTTCAAGTCAGTGACCTACATGGTCTCGATAGAAACCTAAGGTTAAAGGAGAATCGACTCTAGCTTATACAACTAGTATCACACAGGAGGTGCGGGGATTAGGTTTCCAAGTTGCTAGAGTTCTCCTTTATATAGTCTCCAAATCAGGGTTTGCAATCTAAGTTACCTTGGTAACAAAGCATTCAATATTCACCGTTAGATGAAAACAAGATTATATTCAAGCTAATATCTTTCAACCGTTAGATCGAACTTAGATTGTTATACACACATGAAATGTAACTCCATTTAGGTTTGAGTAACCGTACCTAAACGTGTACAATTCGTTGGTTCAATAGTAGTTAACCAATGGTTAGCCATATGAGCACTTTCATATCAACCTTATTCATCTTCACAATAACTAGTTCAAATGACTCAAAAGAACTAGTTAGAGAGTTGTTCAATTGCTTAGATCTCATAGAAGTATACAAGACACAATCAAGCAAAAACAGATTTTGATTCACTCGAATCGATTCATGAACATTATAGCCACAGTTTGCAAAGATTGCATTCCTTAATTATAAATGTCTTAGTTCACGAATTAAACTGTTTTTAGAAAATAACCCACTTAAGTACGCATACTTAAGTACCCGGACTGAGCTTGTTTTCAGTTCACAAACTCCAACATAAATCACGGGATGTGGACTTCCGAGAGTACGCGTACAGGTACACGGACTTAGCTCCGGTTATCGTGAGCAGCAAAGTACGCATACTTTGGTTCAAGGATTTTGGACTTACAAAAGTATGAATTCACATACATGTTTATATCCAAACATGGTTATATTATAAACTCTCATTTCAATCATTGAAACTTTCTTAGAGGAAGTTATATAGTTGTTATTCACAAACTATTTTTCGTTAAAGCGATTTTCAAGTTATTGAAATAATCAACATGGATTTCGTCACTAGTAAAGATGAATTTGGCCAAAGTGAAATCTTACCAACACATATTTCGAGAAATAGATAAGCGAGATAAACTCGGCTCGAAATAGCAAATGTGTATAATCGAAATCTATATAGCAATACGACTTTTGTGTCAAGATAGGAGATAGAGTAGATATAATTTTGAGTGATAGATAATTTCAAGTTTCCACATACCTTTTCGTCGATGAAGTTCCACCAGTTCCTTGCGTAGTTCTTAGTCTTTGCATGATGAACACCGTGGAGTCTAGAGCTCAACTACACTTTCTATCCTAGTCCGAGACTTATCTATAAGTAGACTAGAAATCAAGACTTATAGTTTTGGCAACTAAACTTGACAAACAAGCTTGAGATAGCAACGCTTGCGAGTTCGACCGAGCAGTGCTCTAACAATCTCCCTCTTTTTTAATTTTAGTGACAAAACTATCCATACATATAAAATACAAAATAAAAAAACTTTGCAGCTTCTCATCCACATGTTTGATCTCCTTGGTTCTTCAACATTACTCGAAATCTTCGTCACTTCCAAGTACTACAATGATTCCAAAGATATTCAATGCAGCATCATCGTTGTTGAATATCCGTAGCCATAACAATGAGAAAACAAAAGTTTTCAATCATTGTTACACAGTGTCATAGTATTATTACACAGTATCAAAGTTCAGTATTACTACACAGTATCAAAGTTCAGTTGTATCACAACTTCGACAACAATACTATGGTGATATGTATCACTCCCCCTTAGTCAATACTTCATCTCACATGAAAACGACTCCCCCTTACATAATGATCCGGAAACCATATGTATTTGTAGTGTGAACTACACATAAATTCTCCCCCTTTTTGTCAATAAAATTGGCAAAGGTACGAAAACTAGTGGGATCCTAATGAAATTTCCATACAGACACTTCATGACTAAAAGAAAGTACATATCAACTTTTTTAGATGCAATCATATAGTCGAAACTGAATGCATTCATCAAGGAGTTTATAAAGATACAAGATAACCCCTATAATATTCCACAGCCACACTTGATAGGTGTAGAATACACCGTATTTACTATCTAGTAGTTTATGCTTTCTTTGCTATTTTTCTTGTAAATTATGTATTTTACGCTTGTTTTGAGTTTTGTAGCTACTTTGGAGTCACACGGAGGAAAAGAAGAATAAATGACCCAAATTGAGCCAAAAGGGCAAAATTGTCATTTCATGGGCGATCACTATCTGGAGCCCAGCCAAGGTTAAGGGCTACTCTCTATTGGAGGATTACTAAAGAAAGGATGGTTCAAGTTAAGGGGCCGCCAAACGGGTAGCCCTTATCCGAAACGTAGTCTTTGTTATCATTTGGTAAAATGGATGGGTTATGTCCATGGATGTTGAAACCCAAACCCATAGACCCACACCGTGCATTCCGGATCCATGCCCGAATCCGCCCCATTTAACCCAACCCTCAATCGAGAAGCTTATTTCTCAATCATTTTGTCTCGAATCAAATACGAGAAGCTACTGCAATCGAGAGAAATTGGAGAGGGTTTGTCTGAAATCAAAATACAGAGAGATGGTGTTTCTGTGGGAATCTCCGACTGTTGAAGCCGAGAGCTGTTAGTGATTGAGATAATAATTAGGGTCTGCTGTTGGTGGCTGCTGGTTGAAATCGAGAAACAGGCATGAACGAGCTGCTCTGACCGAATCGAGAAGATTCAATGGAGATGAAGGCGGTTCTGATATTGTTTGGAGGAAGGAAACGAGGGTTTGATGTTGCAGTGAATCGATTCAAGCCACTGCTGTTGAGATGGATCGATGGGTATTGTTCCAAGGAGGCTCTAGGAGATGGGTTCGACTTGATTAGAAATTAGCAGTGGCGATGAGAAAGATCAGATGGGTTTGCTGGTTGAATTTGTTCGATCTGTGAAGAGGTGTAGATGCTGTTGCTGTTCTTGATGGATTTGAAGTGGGTTATGTGTATTGAATCTGTGAAGTTGGTGGTGCTGAGTTGATGGTGGCCGATCCTGGTGTTGATATTGGTTGTTGTTATGAAGTGAAGCTCAGGGAGAATGGGTTCTGCTAATCGATTGAAAAGAAATGGAAGTAGCTGTTGTTGAATGGAGGCATCTGAGGTCGTTATTGATACTGGGTCAGTGGCAGAAATGGTTGGATCTGTGATGAATTGCAGCACAGGGAGGAGAAGGCAGTGGAAGAAGGGTTTGATACTGTTGATGGCATGAATGAAGATGTTTAATCTGAGAATGAATGAAGCCTTGTTGGACTGCTCAGTTAGATGTATGTTAGGATTGTGGAAATTGAAGTTTAATGGAACTGAAGATGATGGCAGTGCAAGGGAAGATGGAGCATGATTGTGCAAGGCTGGTTCTGGTGGAGTTTAGGTTGCAGTTATGGAGCTGATTGGAAGCAACTGATGAACTTGAATTGAAGGGTCTGAGATTGGCTCGAGAATGAGCTGAGCAGAATGTTGGAGATTATGGAGCTGGTGATATGATCTAAAGGGTGCAAGTGATCAGCTGGAGTTGAATGAGCAAATGGAAGCTGAGTGCCAGGGAATGGAATTGAGATTGAATGCGCAGCTGATGGTGGTTCTGCAGGTGTGGATTGCAGTGATGAACCTAGAATGGCTCTGAGCTGTTGCTGATAGGTTGGAGGAATCACAGCTTATGGAGATGAGAGGATGAAGGCTGTGGAGTTCAGTGGCAGAGATGGCTGTTGGTGGAAGAAGCTAGAATGAAAGGCTGTGGAGCAGGTGCTTTAAGCATGGATTTAAATGGTTCTGCAGTTGATTTGTTGGCAGTGTGCAGGAGACTCAGCCATCATGGCTGGAAATGAGATGCAAGACAGGGCCATCTTGGCCGTGAATGAAACAGGGAAGATACAACCCTCATGGCCGTGAACTGCACTATGCAAGATTGCAATGGCTTGGACTGAGTCGGATCGTTGACTCATTTGGACTCGGCAGTTGACCCGAGTTGGACCGTTGACTAACGGTTTGACCATTGATCGTTAGTCTTAACGGTGGACTGACGGAATATTCCGTCGAATATTCCCTTGACGGTAAACTACTCAGGTGGCCGGCGACGACTATTCCGGCCGGATTAGGCCATAATACCGCTTTTCCGTGAGCCAAAAATTCCAGAATTTTCTATGGACTTCTCTCATGGGTGTGAAGACTTGGGCTAGGAATTGGATGGAGAATTGGACTCAAATTTGGAAAGAGAAGATGGAAGAAGAGAAAGACTTGAAATTGGAAATTGAATTGCTAAAGGAAAAGGATTCTATTCCTTGGAAGATTTGGAGAATATTGAAGCCTATAAATAGAGAAGTTTTCTACATCTTTGACACACATCTCTACACACACAACACTTTTCTTTTCTTATTCTTTGTGTGAACTCTTTAACATGAGTAGCTAATTTAATTATTGATTGAGGATGAATTCCTAGTTCTTAATTTATGTTTTGAGTTTTTGTTTTCAATTCTATCTTGAAGTTTTTCACATGATTATCGTTTGTTTTTACTAATAGGAATGATCTTAAAGACATTCATGATTGATTGATAGATTGTTTAGGTGGCCAACTAAATTGATTTGTCGATTTAATCTAATGCTAGTGAAAGTTAGGAGATAAGTAATCGTTTCTTGACTCTTTACATAAGTAGCAAACACGAGACCTTCAAGGAGGGATTCCGTGGAGCAATTGTGTGTAGAAACAAACGCTAGAAAGTGAACCAAGCGAACCGAGTTTAACTACTAGTACTAAACCTAAATTCATAGATCTTAATGCATTCAGGGAATTACATCTTGTAAGCGAACCTCGGGGTGGTTCTTTTGAATAGAATCGATAACTAAGCGGACTGTTACTCGGTGAAATTAGGGATTTTGGGGCTAGCTAAGCGGACCTCGCTATCCTACGGTTGGTGATAATCTGTGACTAATAACAAGTAGAAAAGAACATAACTTGATTCATTGTTTTGCAACGAAGAATGATTCCTTGATCTTGTCTCTCTTATTGCTTTCAACTTTATCTTTTAATTGCTTTGTTTATTTTCTTTTGCTTTTTACACCCCCCTTTTGTGACAATTTTTACAACTAGAATCTCTTGCTCCTCGTGGGAACGAACTTGACTTTCATTATATTATTTTTAATTGAGTGGAAAATCTTGAATTAATTTGTTGTGGTTACGACACGCATCAACACTCCCCACAAAGATTTGGCAATTAAGCACAAGTTCAATTAAGAACTTTCCCCCATAGAATGTCATTCCCGAAAGAACAAAAAGAGCGACCTTACTTTCACAAGAAAAGAAGGATTTCTTTGGACATTAAAAAATCACATAAGAATATGAATTTGTATCCAAAAATCTCAATTAAATTAACCACAAGAGACCCTTAAAATATTTCAATCGGAAATGCTCACATAAGAGAACTTACGGAGCCGCACAATATTTACATAAAAAATATGGATCAGGGAAGATCAATACTGCGGAATAAACAAAGATTCATTCTATTCTTCATCACAATTTGCACCGTGAAATAATAGACTTAATCTTTGCACACACAAGTTCATCCTTTCTTCCATCAATATTGCATAATGACATAAAAAGCTTATCTTTTGTTTATCAAAAGTTCATTCAATCTTTTATCAATACATGCATATCGACATATGAAAGACTTAACTTTTGACCACGTTTATTTGTACTTCTTATGGAACTAACACATGTAGCAATTTAATTGAAAGATAAAAATCATTCAAGGCTAAACAAAACAGTTATTACAACAATTAAGACAACGGTTTAAAAGTAGATCAACATAAGAAGTTTAACAAATAAAGCAAGTAGCAGAATTACTAGAGTGAGAGTTAATCTCTCCTCCCATAATAATCTCTACAAATTTCATAAAATTTCTCGATCAGATCTGGATGTTCTGCTTCAGCATACTCCATCTACTCTTTCATGCAATCAACTTCATCTTGAAGGCGAGCAGATTCAGAGTTTGTAGCTGCAGAGGTACTTGTTGGGGTACTGGTTGAAGATTGCTTCATCTTTTTGATGCTAGCTTTACTCAGAACCTTTGGCCCACCCACTCGGGTCCAAAAGGAGTAATATTGAAGTGACTGCAAATCCTTGAGATAAGGCAATGAAATCCTGGAGTTTTCTTTGAAGTCTGTTTCACACTTATCATCTGATTAACAATAAGTCCACAAAAATCAATATCTCTCTCTTCAACAATATAACAGATAAATTCAACAAGAAACCTGGTCCAGAGATTGTTGTCAATAGTGCTTGGCATCATATTGGCCACAATAAGTTTTGCAGCAACTTTGAGGAACAATCCAGCACCTCCAACAAAAATCTTGCCATCTCTCCGAGAGACATCTCTATTAAAGAGACGATTTGACATCACTTGTGGAGTCAATCTTGCATTCTCAGGAGGAGGGTATCGAGCATTACCAACATGAGTTAAATCCAGCAAATAAGCCATAATATGACGATCCACAGTGAAAGTAATGCCACCTACCATAGTCTTGAACATGCAATTGGCTGGGTCTGGATCATGAATATTAGCATAAAATTGTGCAGTCATCTCAATATGGGAAATTCCTAATGGCTTGTGAATAATACCCCATGAGTGTTTTTTGAAAAAATCAGATAAACCTTGTACCTCAATTTCCGACTCATTATAATATCTTTCAAAAATTGGTTGTTTATTCTTATACTCCAAATAGAGTGCACGAGCAGCAGGGTTAACAAACCTAGCACGGATACTGGGACCAAAAAAGGAGTTATCCCCTGCTTGACCACTTGAACTCCCAGCATGACTAGATCTCCTATGTGCCATTTTTGACAAGGAATTCTCAAATAAGTGTTAAGAAACTTACTTGGTTTGTGCACTGTTGGTTTTTCCTTTACTGTTCACGAACTGATGCTAATGGTAGAACACTTGTTCAACAAAGAAACGAGCAGCGAATGCCAACCAGTAGAGTAATTTTTTGTTGTGAATATAATGAATCCAAGAACGCTCAAGATAGTTGAGAATTGAGGTTGAGGGAGTCAACAATTCATGAACAGTTTGGGTTTCTTTCTTTTCATTCTAAAACTGTTGAGAACAAGAAGAGGCGAGGAGAACGAAGTTGGTTTTCCTCTTTTAATGTGTCGAGCAGTGGTACTCGAACCAATTAAACATGTTCTGGAACAATATTCCAACAAGAACATGGTATAGGTTCGGAGTGTGTGACCCGCACAAGTGCTGACAGGGGCTCGTTTGTTTTAATCAACAAATTAGGTCATCATATTTGGAGCAAGGCTCAACAAATACAATTACGAGTTACCTATGAAAAATCAGACATGTAGCAATAGATCTTGTACACCATGACACCAAGAAAGAGTTTCCTTCCAGCAGGTCTTACATCTCAAAATATTGAGAGAATCCCGAGGAATTGTCTTTAGAAGTTTTTCAACGAAAATCCAGAAACCACAAGATGCCTTATGTTTGTGATTTCTTATTTTACTCCTTATAAAAACAAGTTCCTGTCGACAATTAGTATCATATGGGAAAACCTTGTTAATAAAAACAGGTATTCTACTTCCTTCATAAGAGGAGACAATACCATCATCTTGATGGGAAGCATCAGGAATTGAGCAATGAAATGATTCATGCTTTGAGGTGATATACTCAGATGACTGAGATTTAAACTCCTCTTGTAAAACGTTTAGTTTGTTATAACTAATTTGATTACATGGAGGGGGAGCATTGCTCTCACTGATTAACAAATCAATATCAACCTAACCATAAATATTGTTCATCATAACATGATTTAGCCTGTCAAGAGATTCTTGTTCATTCTGGAGCTATAGATCAACATCAGAAGTTAGGCTTTCAAGTTTCTTTTCAATTCCAAAAAAAAAACCTTCAAAGGATTTTAAACCTGGAGGAGGTTTAGATATAATTTCTTCTACAGATTTAAATAAATCAGAAATGGAAAAGAATTTTGGAATCCCTGGATCTAGTGGTGCATTTATTGAGATAGCATACGTCCATAGAGTCGATCGCTACAAACATAGACTTATAAGGTCTTTAAACATGTTTTCCGCTCCGATACCAATTGAAAAAGTGGGGGTAAAACAACCTCACCCAATATTTCGCTTAGCAATCTGTATGGACTAACTCCAATATACTTTCAAGAGAATCAACTAGACATTCAGACTCAATCTTAAGAAAAGTATATCAAAGAGTTATATCTCAATTTCTCGATTCAATCCTTACTCAAACAAATAGAAATATGCGATTATGATTGAATACACGAGAAATAACTTGAACGGTACCAAAGACCAATGTTCAAGTGTCAATCAATTTAAATCAACAACCAAAGGTTGGATTATCTAATTGATTGATCTTAACGCACAACCTGTGATATTTCAATTATATATATATATATATATATATATAACAAAATATAATGCGGAAAAGAAATAAGACAGACACCAGAAGTTTTGTGAACGAGGAAACCGAAAATGCAGAAAAACCCCGGGACCTAGTCCAGATTGAACACACACTGTATTAAGCCGCTACAGACACTAGCCTACTACAAACTAACTTCGGTCTGGACTGTAGTTGAACCCCAATCAATCTCACACCGATCCAAGGTACAGTTGCGCTCCTTACGTCTCTGATCCCAGCAGGATACTACGCACTTGATTCCCTTAGATGATCTCACCCAAAACTAAGAGTTGCTACGACCCAAAGTCGAAGACTTTAATAAACAAATCTGTATCACACAGAAAATTCTACAGGAATAGATAAATCTGGCTCCCACAGAAATACCTACGAGTTTTGTTCCTTCTTTTGATAAATCAAGGTGAACAGGAACCAGTTGATATACCACTTATATTCCCGAAGAACAACCTAGATATATCAATTACCTCAAAATAATCTTAATCGACTAGCGAAACAAGATATTGTGGAATCAAAAACGATGAGACGAAGATGTTTGTGACTACTTTTCTATCTTGCCTATCAGAGAAATTAATCTCGAGCCAATTTTACAATTGTACTCAACATGATAGAAACATCAAGATCAGATCACGCAACTACAGAGAAAATAGTTAGGTCTGGCTTCACAATCCCAATGAAGTCTTCAAGTCGTTAACCTACAGGGTCTCGATAGAAACCTAAGGTTAAAGGAAAATCGACTCTAGCTGGTACAACTAGTATCACACATGAGGTGTGGGGATTAGGTTTCCCAGTTGCTAGAGTTCTCCTTTATATAGTGTCCAAATCAGGGTTTGCAATCTAAGTTATCTTGGTAACAAATCATTCAATATTCACCGTTAGATTCAAGCTAATATCTTTCAACCGTTAGATCGAACTTAGATTGTTATACACACATGAAATGTAACTTCATTTAGATTTGAGTAACCGTACCTAAATGTGTATATGTCGTTGGTTCAACAGTAGTTAACCAATGGTTAGCCATATGAGCACTTTCATATCAACCTTATTCATTTTCACAATAACTAGTTCAAATGACTCAAAAGAACTAGTTAGAGAGTTGTTCAATTGCTTAGATCTCATAGAAGTATACAAGACACAATCGAAGCAAAAACAGTTTTGATTCACTCGAATCAATTCATGAACATTATAGCCACGGTTTGCAAAGATTGCATTCCTTAATTTATAAATGTCTTAGTTCACGAATTAAACTGTTTTTAGAAAATAACCCACTTAAGTACGCATACCTGTACGCATACTTAAGTACATGGACTGAGCTTGTTTTCAGTTCACAAACTCCAACAGAAATTCACGGGATGTGAACTTCCGAGAGTACGCGACAGTACGCGGACTTAGCTCCGGTTATCCTGAGCAGCAAAGTACGCATACTTTGGTTCAAGGATTTTGGACTTACACAAGTATGAATTCACATACATGTTTATATCCAAACATGGTTCTATATTCTAAACTCTCATTTCAATCATTGAAACTTTCTTAGAGGACGTTATTTAGTTGTTATTCACAAACTAATTTTCGTCAAAGCGATTTTCAAGTAATTGAAATAATCATCATGACTTTCGTCACTAGTAAAGATGAACTTGGCCAAAGCGATAGCTTACCAACATATTTTTCGAGAAATAGATAAGCGAGATAAACTCGGCTCGAAATAGCAAATGTGTATAATCGAAGTCTATATAGCAATACGACTTTTGTCTCAAGATAGGAGATAAAGTAGATAGACTTTTGAGTGATAGATAAGTTCAAGTCTCCACATACATTTTTGTCGATGAAGTTCCACCAGTTCCTTGAGTAGTTCTTCGTCTTTGCATGATGAACATCGTGGAGTCTAGAGCTCAACTACACTTTCTATCATAGTCCGAGACTTAGCTATAAGTAGACTAGAAATCAAGACTTATAGTTTTGGCAACTAAACTTGAAAAACAAGCTTGAGATAGAAACGCTTGCGAGTTCGACCGAGTAGTGCTCTAACAAATCCATCCTTTGGTTGTTGATAAATTGATTGACACTTGAACATTGGTCTTTGGTACCGTTCAAGTTGTTTCTCATAATAATCAGGCTCACGGATTTACATCTGTTTGATTTGCTGATTACATAGAGAAACAAAGATATAACTCTTGGATATATTTTCCTTGATAGAGTCTGACTGTCTAGTTGATTCTCTTGGAATTATATTGGAGTTAGTCCATACAGATTGCCCGAACGAATTATTGGGTGTGGTTGTTAGTCCCCCGGTTTTCAAACCCCACCTTTTGAATAGGCGTGAAACTCCGAGGAAATAAGTGTACCAACTAATCTTTCAAGACATCGATAAGACAACACCAAACTACAACGGAACCTATACAAGACAAAAGAATATCATCCGTGAGAACGCTTAAGAAGTATATTGCCCCCTTTAGGTAATGAATTTTTATATTAAAATGTGGATAACATATTCCATATGTCCTCCTCAACCCAAATGACTAATATATAATGTAAAGGCGTCAATGCCAATTCCAAAATTTGGAATACTCTAGAATGTATGTAGCTTAGCTAATGTACACCTTGAGAAGCTCTGGATAGTAGAAGAGGTGCTCTCTCAAGCCTATAAATATGTTAGCCTCAAAACTAAAGTCCCCAGCCTTGACTCTCTTAAGGACCCGAAATTGAAGATTCTATCAATGAAGTGCAAGTTCTCTCTTTAATGTCTCCTTACTTATATTCTTAGTTTAGTAGTGGGTTTGTCTCTACTTCGATGTGATGGTTAGCTTTTAAGCTACTAAAAATTTGTCATGATTTTCTTTCCAAAACATTTTTCGTAACACTTATTTAATTCAGATACAATGACGTATAAATTATGGAAAACCATAAATGAATTATCTTTATTTCCTTATTTATATCGAATAGGTCCACGAATAAAGTGGTGGTACAATGGTGAATATATAATATTTTTAAATGAAGCAAGGCAAAACATCACGACCATGAATAACTCCTGAAGTAAAAACCCTAAAAACATTTCTTTCTCGCCAAGAACACGTAAAACACCTTTGGTGTATTTATTTTTTCTTTAAAATTTTTAGCTTCAGAGTATTTTGGTGATTACCAAATTCAAACCCGCATGCACTTTTTATGGTTCAAATATTTTTTCATACAAACTCTAAAAATTAGGTTTGAGATTCTTTACATAGAATACCTTTGAACCTTTGATTTCTATTTTCAGATTTGACAACCTGTGTTGAATCAATTAGAACTCATTTAATAATGATACGAAATCTAAAATTGCCCCTATATTGAACGTCCTTAGATGAACTAATGTCCATCTATACGAAGAACCTAAAATTTATACGAAGAACCTAAATCTAAATCAATCTCTAATGTCCATCATTAGGCTCAAAGTGAAGTTACCAAATACATATTTTCCGCAATTTAAGTCCAATGAAATTTTATATATTGATTTAGGCTTTAGATTTTCTTATGAATTGTAGTTCATCAAATGACGTTTCCATGGAAATATAATTTGTTTATTTTGGATCATTATTGATCGAAAGTTATGATTAATTGAACATTGGGTTTCAAATTCGAAAAATGAAGCGAAAGATTCGAAGTTTTCTAAACAAACAAGTCTGAACCTAATTATATTGGCTGATCGCAATTAAGGACATCTTAGAGATTGATTTGGACTTTTGTTATTTATGAATTGTAGTTTATCCAATAACATTTCTATAGCGATAAATATTGTCGATTTTGGATTTTGTTGATTGAGTTATGATTAGTTGAACAATGATTGTCAAATCTGAGAAATAGATATTAAAGGTTTGGAGGTTTCCTAAACAAAAAAATTTGAACCTAATTCAAATTACACCTTATATGTTATTTCAAAAAGTATCACTTTGATCCAAATTTACGGACACTCTAGAGAATAATGTCGACTTCAAATTCTACTCATGTTTTTTATTTCATCTAATGATGTTTAAATAGATGTATAATTTTCCTATATAGAATCATTATTGAATGGGTTATGATTGATTGAATGCAGAGTGCCAATAAAATTAAGGCTCTAAGTTTTGCTAAAAAAACTTGTGAACCTAATATTGTTAAGTTTTATTATTGAGTTAGATTAGAATTGTTTCACAAATAGAAGCTAGAACATATTTTTGTTCTTCAAGTTGTAGGACAAAATGTTCCAATCATGAACAATACATGGGTCCAGAGATGTTATTCACCAAAATAATACTTATATGTATTTTCTCTAAATAATAATTGTCCCTGAGGCGTTTATGTATTTTGGCGAAAATAAATAAATATGGTTTATTCAATTTATTTTGGACGTCCTTCGTGTTCTTGGGTTTTAACCTTGATCAATTAAGAAGTTTGATTATCACCATCTCATCACCACTCTAGCCATTAATCTCTTTAATACAATTCATCATCTTGATAAAAGACCCAATGCCATTAGATTTTCAATCGCTATTCATATGAGTTACGCTTTAATTAAATCTTTCAAAATAAAAAACCAAATTTATGTTATGATACTATCACGCTTAAACAAAAAGCTGCTCAAATTCGGTGTGCTAAGGCGAGGAAGAATACAAATTTAAATTTATAGGCTTAGGGGTAAAACAATTTTGAGACCAACGACGATAGAAACAAATTGCTACAAATGGTTTTTGAACAAGGGATTACAGATGAATCACTTATATGGTACTGTATAAGTTTTGAGAATCTCTTAGTTTACTTTCCAATCAAACAGTTTTGATGTAAGTGGATATTTTTCTAAACATCAGCAACTTTGTTTGAATTAGCTTTACAAATTGGACGTGATAAAGGCCTCGACAAAGAACTAACTTAGTAGGGACGGTTGGCTTGACACTCTCCGTTGGAAATATATTATTGGGTACATTATTTATATGTCCCTGTTTTTGACACTCAATAAATATGTCCTTATACAACAATAAATATGTCCCTACTTTTTTATAACCTTATCCATTTAATATTAGATTACCTTAGTACCCTCACCCATATAATATTTTTCTTTATTTCAAAATACCACAAATTTTTTCCTCTACCACTTCACCACTAGCACTACCACCACCACCACCAACATTCAACTATCATTCCACCACCACCACCACCAATATTCCACCACCACTCCTTCACCAACACCGTTACACCACCAACAATCCTCCTCCACCACCACCTTAAACAACCGCCACCACCACTCCTTCACCACCACCACTCCTTCACCACCACCGTTACACCACTCCTCCACCATTAGTTCGTCGCCGTCACCGCCGTCGCCATTGGTTTAGATATTTTTGGATCAACAACAGCAGTTGATCCAAAAAAAAAAAATAGAACCAACAATATTTGATCCAAAAAAAACGATCAACAGTAGAAGTTGATCCAATTTAGTGGATCAACTTCCATTGTTGATCCATTAAAATTGGATCAACAATGAAAGTTGATTCATGTAAAATGGAGCGAACTTGGCGTGAGTCGAACACGCATCATCTGACATGGAGTCAACCATGCTACCATTGCACCACAAGTTCAACATAGGAAGAAATTTACATGATTTAAACTACGAAGCATGATTTAAACTACAAGCATGATTATACTTATCCAAGGAAATATCGTCAACAATAGGAGTTCAAAGGATCAACAACAGTAGTTAATCCCATAAAAAATTGGGTCAACAACCATAGTTGATCCAATAAAAAATTGGATCAACAACAGGAGTTGATCCTATAGAAGGATCCAGAACAACAATTGATCCCATAAAAACATAAAAACAATAAGAATTGATCATTACTTGTAGCTTCATAAACACCACCGTCATCGCTTCCACCACCGCCACCACCACCAAGAACAACCAGAACCAAATCCAACACCAATTTCATCATTCCAACCAAAACCACCTCCGTATACATCATCAAAAATTGGATCAACAACCATAGTTGATCCCATAAAAAATTGGATCAACAACAGGAGTTGATCCCATAGATGGATCAGCAACAACAATTGATCCCATAAAAACATACAAATAACAACAAAATTTCACATTAGCTAGCAGCGACCAGCCATTCACAGGTGAGCTGCAAACTTAAAACGAAATACGAAGCAGACTTAGCATGAAACAACAGGATATCAAAATGAAATATATGATTTGCACATTAGAGAAAGATAGTTTTTCGCACACAAGAATAAACAATGAAAAAATGGCAGTATATTTAGGACATACCTTTTCTAATCCAGGAGAAACATATTCCTTTTAAACACAAGAGGAACATTAATCTCCAATAGAGCATTTGAAGGGGATGGAAGGAAACATTAAGTATCGCATCAGCTCCTGCATCGAGATGAAGCTAACATGATCACAATACACTGGAATTCATACGGAAAAATAAATAAATCAAGTTAAGTAATAAACAACTTCAAGAACACATGGTACGATGTTTCCCCTTCCCTAAAAAAGGACATGGTTCGTGGCTAAATACAAAAGTAGAACAATTGATCAACATTTCACAGTTGATGATGGAAAGTAGGCTAAAAACTAAACTAGCACCCCAAGGGAAATCGCCCCAACAGTGACACAATTCTTTCATTTCATAACCTAATCCAAATGCTAAAATAAGCAAATTTCATTTTAAGAATTGAGTTAAAAACTGAAATGAACTACAATGCAGGGGCAATTGCCCTACCCTGGCATGATTCTTTCACTACATACCCTATATCCAGAACTTAACCACAATTTAAGTTTAAAAAAAATGATCCATACAATCTCAGAACAATATGAACAAATTAACAAAATCTTAAAAAAGGGTTTCTAATTACTTTCTCAAATAATTTCATCAGATTCAAAATGACTTGAAGATAAAACAATCTAGACTCAAACATTGACCTTCCCATATGATTCACAAGTTCCGTATTATGACAATTTCTTGAATTTGCAAAACCCCCAATTTTATTAAAACCTAATTTAAATTTAAGAAGAGTAAGAAGAGAAAGTGATACAACATACCTTTTAGTGAATCAGACTAACTGATGTTGATCAAACTCTAACTCTCTAAATCCTACTACTGGTGGTGGCGGTGATTGTTAACAGGGAAGATGAAGAAGGTGGTGGCGGTGATTGTTCATAGGGAAAATAAGAGAGAAAGTTACAGATCTGAAACTGAAAAGGAATGACGAGTCCTTTAAATTTTAGAAATGTATAGAGGGTATTTTATGGGATAATTAATAAAATCAGATTCTTTTTAAAGATAGAGGGATATAAATATTGTTGATAAGGATAATTATGAAGACCCATCAAAAATAGGGACAATAATTCA